>NW_027019640.1:6553237-6616419 GCF_013076305.1 Rhopilema esculentum
AACTCATCAAAATGCCGATCCATTGTTACACAATTGGCAACAATTCTACATATATATATATATATATATATATATCTATATATATGGATGCCCATCGAGCTGAGCAAAATCCCCCCTTCATGTACTCATTCTTCGTACATAAAAATGGAATAGCATCATATCTAGATTACTTTTCGCATGCCTGCGATAATGACATTGCGTTGTCAAACGACGAATTGTCTGAACGACTTTCTGCTTTGATGATTCTGAGTAGGAGGGTGTACCATGGTTTGGCTAATGGTGAATCTGTATATAAATTGCGCGAAACCTTTGGGCAGTCAATTATCTCAATTAAGAAAAATAGCACGGCTTTTGCAATGTACGAAGAATGTGGAGGAATGGTACTTCGATATTATGAATTGGCGATGTGGACAAAACTGATGATGATGAAGGTTGACGATGATGATGATGATGATGATGATGATGATGATTGATGATTATGATGATGATTGATGATGATGATTATGATGACGACGATGATGATGATGATTATGATGACGACGATGACAATGATGACGACAACGAAGATTCCAAATGTATTAAAAGTCTGAACTTTTCTAGATGCGCTTCCAGTTTGTTTCCCAGACAACTAAGAACCTTTATGCTCTATGAGATTGCGATTCACAGACTTAAAATACCTAAAAAACGGTGGCATGAGCTATGACTCGCCAAGATTACAGAACTCATTTATTGGGGCTCTGTGAGTGGAACCTAACTGGGAATCTGTTTTTTTATTTGACGAAGGACATTTTTTGCTTGATAACATAACACGAATAATTATTCTTATTCGGTTGCTTTTTCAAAATGCGTTTCGCAGATTTACACTTTCTTGATAAACAGCGGGGAATGCTATGACGCAGTAAGTTTACCAAACCCGATCTTTGAATTCCACTATCAACCTTTGCAAGAAGGAGAAATCGATGCGTGCCTAACGATCCCTAACGACCCGCGCTGACAAAACGGTTCCAGCATAATGATCTCGCGGCAGTGCAATTACTTGATTACGAAGGGGAATCTTTCGTACGTAATTGTGAGCAGCCAAACTTTTAATTTCGTAAACTTCCTAGTTGCGAGTGCAAAGATTTCTTCAACTCGGCAATTCAACTATTTGATGAAGAAATGTAGTCACAGATCCCAAGATTATTAATTGATTATTCCCGTAACTGTTGGTCTGACCTCACACGATCCAAATTTCTATTTTTGTTACGTTATTCCTGCACCAAACTATCTTATCCAACATGTTGACCCTTTCTTTTAAAAAAATATGGGGTCTGAAAAATTTCGAATGAATTTTTGATCAATCCGAGAGAAAATTGAAAAGTCCCTGCAAGCATTTTGTGACAATTTCGCAAAGCCTGGAAATCTTCGAATAACTTTCACCGACTTTGCAAAACTTGCGAAAAACTAAACAGATTTGAAACACTTGCAATATATTTTTCACGACTCATGCATGAAAGTTAATTCTTGCAGAAACTCGTGAAATCGCATATTCCCGCACTTTCTTTTGTATCCTACATAGCAAATTGCAAATTATACGTCTAATTACGTTGACGCTTGACAAGATGAAAGCACCACTCTCGATTACGAGAAGTTTCTGATCTATTCTGGCTACCGTTCAACATGCACGTGCAGAACCAATTTTAACTGCATAACGTCACGAGCAAAACTAAATGTGATTGGTCGAATCTAAGAGGATGACCACAAAGGGGATCTCAGGCTAGCAGCCGAACCCAATTTAATAGCACGATTATAGACCTAAGTGTCGATTAGCGAACCTCAATTGCCCACTTAATCGGGAAACTCACGATTCTCGATTGTTCGTTTGGGAAAATTGGGAAAATTCTTTGATTTTGGCATTCTATGCCTGCATTGTTTCGATTGTCTCCCGCCTTTGAATTCGGCTTCTATGTTTCCATTGTTGAACTCATCAAAATGCCGATCCATTGTTACACAATTGGCAACAATTCTACATATATATATATATATATATGGATGCCCATCGAGCTGAGCAAAATCCCCCCTTCATGTACTCATTCTTCGTACATAAAAAGGTTCACGAGATTCTAATCAAAAGAAAAGAGGCAAAAGACGATTTCGCAATAACTGGTCAGATAAACGAATATGTCCATGAAATAAGCAGGCTCTTTTGGCACAGTAGAGCAGATTTTATTGACTATTTCCTTGTTCCGGAACAACTTACATATTTTTTAATGAAAAAATATAAACTAACTTATGAAAATGCAACAGGAAGACTGTATTCTACTGACGGACCAACCAACACTGTTTACTTTGAAGCCTTAAAACGCGTACAAGGTCAATGTTGAAGTACACATTTAATAAAATGTAACGTTAACTACGCCCGCTGAAGCACCTTACATTTAAACACTGTTATTTAGATAATAGAAGCATCTATATGTGTCTACAGAAGCATCTAAAAACGTTGGTATTATCTAACTATAGTTTGACTTTCGCATAAGCACACACAAAGTTGATAATATTATCTCAAGCTTTTGAATTATCCGATCGGCTGTTAGTTGAATGGTATTTCAGCTCAAATTGTTGCAAGAAATTAGAAACAAGAAGTAAAATTGGTTTTTATTTGCTAGTTAAGGGGAAGATAGAGAGGGATCGGGAGCCAGTGTAGAAGTATATTAGATAAATAATAATTGTTGTTTCGTCAACTTTTATTTAAATGATAATGTAAATAGCGCTAGACAAAGAACATTGTATATGTTACGAAGTAGTCATTAAATTGTAATCAACTGAACCCTGTTCTATTTTATCACAAATATTCCCTTCATTTATTCTTAAATGCTTTTTTTCCGATGAGAGAAACCAACAATGTGTTAAATTACCTTCGAAAAGGTTTTATCGAATTCCTTGTGATTTCGGTCACTGATTTCACGTGCATAATTCAGATAAAGCTGAATTCATATAGAAAATATTATGTTCACATTTGAAAAAGTTATTCGAGTACAACTGGATGTTTTTACCTGTTTATAAGGCTTCAGTATGGGGGTCAAATTCGGAACTTTAACCCAGAAAGTCAGAGATTCAAAAGATCTCCGGAAACATGTGTAGTAGGTTATTTAATGATGTTTTGTGAAGTTTCCTCAAATTCTATTCACATTTGAAAAAGTTATTCGAGTACAACTGGATGTTTTTACCTGTTTATAAGGCTTCAGTATGGGGGTCAAATTCGGAACTTTACCCCAGAAAGTCAGAGATTCAAAAGATCTCCGGAAACATGTGTAGTAGGTTATTTAATGATGTTTTGTGAAGTTTCCTCAAATTCTATTCACATTTGAAAAAGTTATTCGAGTACAACGAGACATTTTTACCTGTTTATAAGGCTTCAGTATGGGGGTCAAATTCGGAACTTTACCCCAGAAAGTCAGAGATTCAAAAGACTCCGGAAACATGTGTAGTAGGTTATTTAATGATGTTTTGTGAAGTTTCCTCAAATTCTATTCACATTTGAAAAAGTTATTCGAGTTTTACCTGTTTATAAGGCTTCAGTATGGGGGTCAAATTCGGAACTTTACCCCAGAAAGTCAGAGATTCAAAAGATCTCCGGAAACATGTGTAGTAGGTTATTTAATGATGTTTTGTGAAGTTTCCTCAAATTCTGTTCACATTTGAAAAAGTTATTCGAGTACAACTGGATGTTTTTACCTGTTTATAAGGCTTCAGTATGGGGGTCAAATTCGGAACTTTACCCCAGAAAGTCAGAGATTCAAAAGATCTCCGGAAACATGTGTAGTAGGTTATTTAATGATGTTTTGTGAAGTTTCCTCAAATTCTATTCACATTTGAAAAAGTTATTCGAGTACAACTGGATGTTTTTACCTGTTTATAAGGCTTCAGTATGGGGGTCAAATTCGGAACTTTACCCCAGAAAGTCAGAGATTCAAAAGATCTCCGGAAACATGTGTAGTAGGTTATTTAATGATGTTTTGTGAAGTTTCCTCAAATTCTATTCACATTTGAAAAAGTTATTCGAGTACAACTGGATGTTTTTACCTGTTTATAAGGCTTCAGTATGGGGGTCAAATTCGGAACTTTACCCCAGAAAGTCAGAGATTCAAAAGATCTCCGGAAACATGTGTAGTAGGCTATTTAATGATGTTTTGTGAAGTTTCCTCAAATTCTTTTCACATTTGAAAAAGTTATTCGAGTACAAATACGCGAGTTTTTGCTAGTTTTTCCAGTCGAATCTGTGCTTAGAGTGCCGTGTCGATTTTGATCTGTTTCTCTGAAAATATTGCGGGAAATTGAAAAATATTTGCAGGTGAGCATGGCTTAATAATATAGCTATATGTTTTGTTTTGAGTTTTTTTTATATTGGGTTTTTTCTTTAGAAAAAGAGTTTTTGCTTCGAATGTTTGTCAAGTTTCTCGAATGTCTATTTTTGGGCCTAAGTGTGGTCACTGTCAAAACTAATATGTTTTCTGAAAACGGAGAGACTTTCCTCGGATTTTTTTGCAACTGAAACAAATTTCAATAGTGTGGCTTTATAATTTTGCAATTGGTTTTTGCATTACAAACCTTAATTTGCTACACGAAACCAAAACCCTCCGAATGTGTAAACGAGAACGCGAATGTCTAATCGAATGTGTAAACGAATGTCGCATTGTAAATTGCGGACCGCGACTAGCTTGGAGATTGGGATTTCCCATCGTTACCGAACTTTACGTACGATCGACAAAAGTAAAAATAGATTATGCGATTGGCAAAAAATGAAAATACCTGATAATTAGAAAACTGTTATATTTTTCTAATTACTCCAATTTTCATTTTTGGACGAATGGGGAAATTCAATGGTACAAACCCAGTGTACAAGTCACGTTTGGTGCAACCTTGCTTGGTTCCTCTACTTGTTCAACAACAAGGCAACAGCAACATCATAAACACAGGTTGGATCGAGGCCAATCAAAAATGCTTGCCAAAAACATTCGTTAGAAAATAGAAGAAACCAGTGGAAGAAACGCTATTATGTCGACACAGAAAATGCAGGATAACTTTTTCTACCTTGTTTCTGAAGGCAGAAAGTTCATAAGCAGTGACTGGCAACTTCAAGCTTCTGCGATTGGCCTAGTCGTGTTTGCCGTCCTGGTGTTGCTTATAAATTGTGAATGGAATAAACACAAAGCAAACTTAATGAATTTAGATTTAGACAGAGAAATCCTTCAAGCACGTACTCCATCTAGTGATAAGCTTTTGAAAGTGGATTCATTTAATAAATATGATTATGACAGAATACAATTTCCCGATGAAGATCCGTTGACATTCGTCAAGAAAAGAAGTTGATGATAAAATCTCTTGCCACACACAACGAAGAACAATTTCTAATATCTATAGCCGTTTTAGCCTTTTAGGCGATACCTGTTGAACAGTATAACATTAACAGCTCAGTATTATTTTAAATAACATTAAATACAATTTGATGAAGTTAGCAACACAAAGCTTACTGGTCTATGAGCCATTATTTCCATTAATATAAACACAACATCGCAAAAACAGAGCACAAAAATGAATTTTAAATTGTCTGGATCTAGAGTTGACGTAAGGAAGGAACATATTACACCAATTTTTTTATAAGCAACTCAGATCAGGTGCTGGTAGGCAGTTTCTTCAAATTTCTGGCCATTTTGCTATTAAAAGACTGTATCGAGTCTCAACTGGGAAAATTAAAACTGCAAATTATAAAAGTTTCTTAGTTTTTTTCAATTTGGGTAGGATTGTTTCTTAACTTTTGAAAAATTGAGCCTACCGTTTCTTATAACCTGTTTTTTGTAAAAAAGTGAGTGTAGTTAAAAAATAATAGAGAGTAGAGCATCCTCAAATGTTTTGCAATGTTGTATTGGCTGCCAACTGAGGCCGCTCTTACACAGTCAGACTTTATTGAATTCAATTAAAAAAAACATGAGGCCATAAAAATGAAGAGGAGAACTTATCATTGCTGAATATGAGAAAAGGAAGAGCTTGTTATCTATTCTTCTAATAAAAACAGAAAAGAGTGGCAAGCTAGTTTGGATCAACTTTTATCCAAATTGGGCATCACATGTTCCAAAAACAGGACATTGCTTCAGCCATTCTTTTGTCCATTTTGTATGTTTTCTTCTCTTATTTCTTTGTCTTTTTAAAAACAGTGCTATAACTACGGCACTTGAAGCACCTAGCTCCTTAATTTTATGAACAAAATTTGGTGATTTGACAAAGTCTGATCATGTAAAAAGGGCTTACGATTCATCAAATCTGAAGCAATTCTAGATTCAGCATAATCAAATGTGACAAAACATAATTTTTCCTTGATTTACTTTTATTGCTAAATCTTATTGATTGGCAATAGGAAAGTCATTTTAACATATGATTTTGTCACAAATATATCTTTAAAATATCTAGCATTACATCTTAACTAAGAAGATGTTGTTTTGTATGAAGCAATAATGCCATTTTAGAAAAATTTTGGCCCACTTATCTATGCAAAGCTATTTTTAGCTTTCAGCATAGTTTTAACAGAATTGAGTCATGCTAAATAGACCTTCTCTATAGGAGGTCATTTGGTTTTTGCGTGATCACTGCAGTTTCATGTGATATTGGCATCCATTGTTAAGAACAAAAAAGGGTGTGGTCCGAAAATTTCTTCACATCTTCAGTGCCAATTCTGCCTGGTGGTGGCCCTGATCTTGCCAAATAATACAACATCACTGCAAATCCACACAGGCATCCAAGTAAGAACATGTATCAATCTTTTGACATGAATTGGTTTTGCAATATACTTTTTCTTTGCCAGATAAGCTTAATTAAGTTATTAACAATACATTTTAACATGTTTTAGAGATGCCCGATAAATTTATGATTCTTACAACAACCCTCATTAAAGTATTATTCGAGGGAAAGAAGATACGAGAAAACTTTTTCCCCATAAAAGTTGGCTTACTATGAAGGCCATAAGATGAACTTGTTATATAGAAAGCCAGCTATGAAACTATACAAGTGTAGATTGTGTTTCTTTGCAGAAGCATACCCTGATTACTTCTTTGATGGTACTGGTACGAGAAAGGAAATAACCCAGTTTCTTCAAGTATGCGATTAAAAAAAGGAGAACTTAATGTTAAGAATAGAAAAGCCAGCAGGGTAGTTTCCTCCATTGGCGTGGAAAGGAGACATAAAGGCTGGCATTATAGTTGCAAAGAATCAATCACCAGCAACTTTTCCAAATTGAATAGACTATTGTTAGAAACATTTTCTGAATTATGAATCAGAAACACATCATAATGGCCTCAAATTGTGTTTTAGATATTAATGGGTGGATTCAAACAGTTTTGAAGAATATCATTTTTGAAGGAATATCACTGATCCTGTGATCAAAAGTTTGGTAAAAATAACTCGAAGGCAGCAAATATTTCCAACTTAAAAAATTCATACTAAAACTTAAAACTTCTTTTCATATCTTAGACCAGGGCTGTCGATAGCTATTGTGCTAAAGGGGGGATGCTCAGATCCCATTTGCCGACAAAGTGGGTGAGCCATCCTTTATTTGCAGACGAACAGCGATGCAGTTCGTGGAGGTCTCAAGGGGGTGCAGTCCCTCTTGTTAGGATTTTTTAAAAAAGAAGTGGGACACAGCCTTCCTCATCAGTTGTGCTTGGATACATGTTACACATGTGTTACATGATATGGAATCATGTAATACAAAGAAAGCTATGAAGAATTGTTAATTCGCCACAGGTCAGCAATTGACGACTAAACCAGGCACCAGGCTTTAGCCACTTTTTTAAAAAAAACAAACTACTAAAAAAACAAACTCTTTTTATACGCTTTTAGCCCCCCTCCCCCACTTTTTTATACCCCCACTTTTTTCAACTCTCCACGGTGCCTGTAAACTAGGAAGGGAAAAGAGAAACAACTGACAGATTTCAACACATTGCAAGCTTTATATGCGTGAAAATGTACACAAAGTTTGACATATATAGATAAGAAATTATTGAAAGATTTCTTACCGAGTAAGTTCAGTTTCAGTTTTGCACAGACTGTTTTTGTTGCAATAAGGAAAGGGGTTAATTGCCTGATCAACAACTGTTTGCTTTTATTATACTCTGCCTTGCCTCCTTTTAATATCTGATGCACTACACACTTTTTTCAAAAACAATACAGTTATTGCCGACACCTAATGTTCTTATTTTTTCGATAATTTCAGGCCCGGCTGTTCTTAGTGTTGTTATTTCAAAATTGATTTTCATATCTGCAAAATATGAATACTTTTTAAGACTACTGAATAACAGTTCTGCATGGCATTTTCAGTAGCACTGTTCATTAGCTGATAAAATCGACCCTGCTTTGTTAACGCGAGAGAAAATGTGTCAATTCAAAATCCAACCAATGACCAGGGGCTTCACTTGAGGGGGGTATGGGGGTTCACCCCCCCCCCCCCAACTACGAAAGTAGGACCTTTTCGCAGGGTAAACTGATTTTGACAGGGCAAATGTTTTCTACCAACGGATCTGTTTTGTTGTTTTTCTTATGTAACTGTAACAAGAAAGTAGGTTACGCTTTTAATTTGTCTACTCCAATATTAAAATGATACAGACTACCAGTGACACGGAGTAGAAATTGCCAGCGTGATTTTGGGCTGGGTAGAATAGATTTCTAAAATGATTCTGATTTCCTTTCACCTTAAGTGTTACACCCATTTCTATGGTTACACCCTTAGGCCTTAGTTGATATCTGTGTCTTATCTAAAAACCATACTAAAAAGACAAGCACCGCTTGCCAGAAAACTAAGACACTGTAAACGGGGCTGTTTTGGTCAAAATTTGATGGAATAGTTTTGCATATTTGGGTCTAAATTTGCTTTGACTGTAACCAGAAGCGTGACTTTAAGAAAGGAGTCGATTATATACTGTTTTTATATCTACTTTTGTGGATGATATAGGGTTTATTGTATAAATTTTTGTAGGTTTTCAAGCTTGTGTTTGCCAGATGAAGATTATGTCATCGATGAATCCTTTCCAAAATTTACGACTACGCGCCATTGCTCAAGATATGTTGTTTTATTGTTGTCATGAATATGTTGGCATAATTTGGACCAAAGGGTTTCCCCATTGCGGTGCATTTAATGAAATAAAATTTACCATTACACTCTTCTTTATAAGAGCCAGTAAATTGAAGTTCAGGCTGGTTGTTCTTCATTTTTTCGAAAATCTGAGGCTGGACTGTTCTTAATTTGCTCTTAAATTTATAGGGTATAAGCAGTGTGATTGCTAGCCTTTCGCTCTAGGGAGGTGTCCAGACCTTATTTGCCAACAAAGTGCGCGAGAACACCTTCATTTGCCGCTATGTTTGAATATTCACCGAAGAAGGGTCCCAAGATAGCAAAAAACTTCTCGTTTTTGAGATGAAACATTGTTCAAAGTTACATTTTACAGTAACTCAGCCTCAGCTTGTTCTTAATTTGTTCTCAACTTTTGGCAAATTTTGAAGCTCGTGTTCTTATGAAAGTGTTTTTATAAAAAGAGAGTGTAAAGGCAGTATAATTTTGTTTGAGAATAAAAATCACCGTCTGTTCAATTTTACATGCAGCATGGTTGTTTCCCCATAATGATTTTTGATGACAATGAGGGAAGCTTTGATACCCTCATCTTGTGAAATGCTAGTGTGTATATCGAAAGTGTGTTGTAAAAAATGAGCGCATGCTCTTTTAATCCAGGATGGAGGGTTGCCTTACTCATAAAAAAAACTTTCTCTTGCTCGTCTCCCCAAGGTTAGGCAAACACATCGGTGAACTTGTGGACACCGAAGGACCTAAGCGGGAACAAGGGAACTGAGGGTCAGTTCCCAACATTTCCAGCTTTTGCCAGGGCAAAATTTTTTCTGCAGGTTAAATATGCAGTCATGCCCCTGTCAATGGGTCATTATTATTAAAAAGAAAGTTCTTCCTTATCGAAACGACATGGGCTCCGACAAAGGTTGAAAAGTGGGGGGGCAAAGGAAATTTAACACCCATAACAAAAGATTTTGAAAAACTATATTGTTTTGCAAAAAAGTGGGGGGGCCAAAGCCCTCCGGCCGCCCCTTCGTCGGAGGTCATACTTGTCACCATCGTCCATATACTGCACAAAGGTCATACTTGTCACCATCGTCCAGAGAAGACTTGACCCCAGGCCTCTGTGAAAAGGGTCGAAGGTTATCGGGACAATCTGGCGAGAGTTCTCTGACGCATGGTTTCAAAATGGCTCCCCAACCTGACGTGGTCGTGAAAGTTGAAAAGGGAAAAGGAAGTACGGCTGGTGCAGAATTTATCAGACCGGGAAATGTACAGAAGAAAGGAGTAAATGCTATCCTTCTTGGGCCACCTGGAGCAGGGAAGGGTACCCAGGTACAAAATACAAATGTATTATTCTACTGATTAGCTGTTAAATGGGCCTATAGTAATATATGGACAAATATGGTTTTTAAACCACTGCCAATTTTTGTTCCCAAGAAGGAGTTAGCGAGAACCAAGTAAATCAGACAGCTGTTTCTTAAAGGCAGAAGAAGAATTAGTTTAAGGGACTTCCCTGGATATGGAATGATCATACTTGAAAAATGGTAGCATAAGGATGGAAATTATGTCCTTCGTAGCATCCATTTCTTGCGGGGCTGGTCTTTCTTTTACAAATTTCTTCACCATCGACTGTTATTGATTCCGGGAAGATGAAATTTTGTTCATTATCTATAATAAATCGCAAACTAAACAAGGCCGTTGTGTTATTATCGAAACTGGGCCACTTAGTAGTAATTTGGTAAGACCCTCAAATCGACTGGACCACCTGTCAGGCATTTATGAGAGTACCCCCCTAAGTTCTGCAGAGTATGCCAGTCTAAAGTGTATGGCCGATGCATGCACAAGGTCAGTATAGCTCTGCATGCCAAAATCTAAAATTGCACACCAAACTTGAATAGCATTATCAGACGAAAAAAACCATTTGAACACCATATGATATAGACGAAAGAAGGTTTGAATGCAGAAAATATATCTGAAATGTGTATCAAAAATATAGTTGTCCAATCAGTACCACATGCCTGATTGATTGGCTGATTAGACAACTACACTGGTCAACTATACTTGTATTTGATTGGTTCGATCATAAGACAACTACACTGATTGGCCTATTTCAATCCACAACTGGGTATATATTTTTCATCTTGTTCTTTTGGACCCTTATTCTGGTGTTTTATACTATTGAGGAGTGTCAGGGGAAAAAGCTTTTTGTATGTTGTATAATGTTTTCTTTTCTCAAAGTCATTTTCAAAAATTATATATATATTTATGACATCATCTGTTAGCCCCTCTTTCAGAACTTAAAGAAGTAAAGGGACATTAGTTAAATGCCGATAGAATACTTAGACACTATTTTCAGTGTGCATCCACTTGCAATATGTATTAAAGTGGTATCTTTTTCATCACATTTCAGGCCCCAAAATTAGCAAAGGAATACTGTGCCTGCCATCTTGCAACAGGTAATATTTCAGAAGCATGATCTCAAGAGACCCCATAAAGGATTTCATAATGTTTTCAAACTTCATGCAACTTTATATTAAAAGCTTTTTACAGATGACTACGACAGACCCATAGACACTTGGGGGCAAGGGGGGCAATGCCCCCAATAATTTGCAATAATTGTATTTGCAGATCTTGTAAGCGCAGCTTGAAAGCAGGTACAGAAAAAGCTAAATTTCTATCCATGCCCCCTCCAATCCAATTTAGCTGTCTACGTGCCTGCTATGATGATAGGATCCACTTGTAGGATATTTTATATGAGAAAAATTTTGATTTAACTAAAAATCTGTATAGCAAATTCTTTAGTAGCTATTCCCTTGTATTATTAAATATAATTTTTACCAAATTTAATTACAAATTTTCTGAGAGCTATTGCTTTATTGAAAAACTTTTTAGAATAATTGATACCTTTGAAACCTTTAAAGGGCATATATCGCATTAGCAGTTGGCTAATTCACAAAAGCGTTTGGAGTGGAATTCCATTGTTTTGTGACTTTTAATTTCTTTTTAAATAATTTGTACTGCCATAGAAAATCACCCTTGATTTCATGCTTTGTACTAAACAAAAGAGATAATTGTATTGCATTAGTCAATCATATTCATGACACATGCCCTTTAAATGCCACATTCTATGGTACCCTTCAGGTGACATGTTAAGAGCTGTTGTTGCATCAGGTTCCATGCTTGGAAAGACAGTGAAACAAGTTATGGATGCTGGAAAGGTAAGGATATTTGCATTCTATCATTTTAGAAATTTCACAAATTCTCATACCATAGCATTCTTAAAAGTAGTTATGTTTTCATAACCATAATAGGTAAAAGAAAACCTGATGTTCACAAATATGTCAAGGGAAAACTGGCAAGCATAAAACTACGTTGCTGCCCCCTATAGTAGTAAAATACTTTAATGATGGGAATCACATCAAAATTTCACCAAATCACAAAACAAGGCATCGATTAAGCAAATTTTAGTTTCAAGTCTATCATTCATTTTAATTGTAACTTTACTATTTGGTGGGGTACCCATGTGACAAATGGCCGCCCCTTTTGCTTGATTTTCTGTCATAGTTTCATTGAGGTAACACTGCATTAGGAAAAAGCATGGATAACCTCTGTGATCCATGGTTATATCAATCAAATAAAGACAAGTATATGTCTTTAAAATCAACTATATATGTTTATCACCTTGCATTGACTGCATGGTGAAATCCTGTTGATGTGTTTGCAATAAAAGATATTTTCTTTAGTTGGTCAGTGATGAACTTGTTGTCCAAATGATTGATGAAAGCCTAGCAAAACCAGAATGTAAAAATGGATTCTTATTGGATGGATTTCCAAGGAATGTCACCCAGGCAGAGAAGGTAAG
Source organism: Rhopilema esculentum (assembly GCF_013076305.1). The sequence goes on from NW_027019640.1 coordinate 6,566,188, forward strand.
ATTGCCTCTAGATTAGGATTACTTGTTTCATAATGGGCTCTTTAATTCTATTGTTATAAGTTTTGTAATTAATCTCCTATGTAGAAATACAGTTAAAAGCTGCAAAAGGATTTATATTTCTTACTTGTGCCTTTTATGAAGAATGCCTTTATCCTAAATTCATGCATTTATAATTGTATGAGAATATGATTGTTTATTTTATTCCATCTTATGGAAAATATGTTATCAATGTGTAAATGAATGAATTTAACAAAATTAGGTCAAATTGGCAAAATACTGTGCAATTGTTGGCATTTTATTAATAATATTTGCCGCAAAGCCTCTGATATTCAGCTGTTGCATGGTTCCTCTAAACCTGTTTTGTTATATTTTTACAGCTTGATGAGTTGCTAGAAAAGAGGAAGACTTCATTGGATTCTGTTATTGAATTTGGAATAGATGATGAATTGCTTGTAAAAAGAATCACTGGAAGGTATTTTGCTCTAATATTAATGTATACTTGTTTATAATACTTTATGATAGCATGCAAGGAAATTCTTTATTTCATTTTTTATGTTTGTCTATAAATTGTTAATGGCTGTTCATGTTTCATTTTTGATACAGTAATATTTGATAATCATGATAATACTTCTGTTTGTAACAGGTTGCTGCATCGAGCGAGTGGTAGAACATACCACACAGAATTCAATCCTCCAAAAGTAGAGATGAAGGATGATGTAAGTTGCTTGCAGTATGTTTGCTTTCAACTAGTGCATTAAAGCAACCTCCTTTAAACTATGTTGGACCAACACATTTAAGTATACCAACAATTGATGCTTTGGTTATCTTGCTGGATTTTACCCTTCCATTTACTTATCAAATAAGCTATTTTTGTAAATCTTTATCAAATTTGATAAGGTCTAATGATAATAAGATATTATTTTATGTATAAGATGAGGAATAGCACATTGTGAATATGTGATTATATTCCCATTAAGGTCTAGACAGGACCACATATAGTAATTTTAGTTTGAATTATATACTTTTAGCATTCAATAGTTACCTGGGTATATTCAGCTCCCTCATTCCTCAGGTCTTATTTCAAATTGTTGTCATGTCTACATTTGATATTCAGATTTTGCATTTTCCTTAAAAAAGAACCTTCTTTGATCTGTTGGCAATCTTGCAGTCAGGGAGTTTTTCCTGTTTAAATAGGTTACTGGGGAGCCACTGGTAAGGCGCTCTGATGACAATGAAGAAACACTGCGTAAACGTCTGGTCACTTATCATGCTCAGACATCACCTCTTGTCGACTATTACAAGAAGCGCAATCTTCACACAAGAGTAAATGCATCATTGGCACCCAACTTGGTTTTTGCAAGTATTCAAGCTGCATTTGGTGCTGCCAGGTCACAACAAGCAGCTTAGGACTGAAATGATTTTTATAATTAACACTATCTCTGCTCTGCTGATTCATGAATTAATCAAATTGAATCCATTTGTGTCGTTTCTACATTTGTCTGTTAATTCATGACCAGGTCCAAACATACTTTCTAGTGAAAATAAATCAATTCGGAGGATGAATTTCATGAATAAATAGTTATTATACTGCCAAAACATTGGAAATGCAGCACAATCCACTGCCACTTCCAGAATGACAACAGTAATTACGTTCAAAAGTATGTTTGTGAATAGTTATGCTCTTTGGTAAGGCTACGACATCAGATAAAATGTATTCAGTTATGAAATAGAAATGGAAGAAAATGTAGTAATAAAATATCATAAATAGGTGAAGGTTAGTTATAAAATTGTGTGCTCTAGAATTGATGCATTGTTAGAATGTATGTAATTTCAAATTTATAAACTAATAAATACAATCGATCTGAGTTCATGAAATCAAGATGCCACCCACCCGACCAATTGATTTAGTTCATTAATTACCAACATAAAGTCATATGAGAAACTCTACATGCAATGAAGTCATTGACAGTGACAAGGTGCCTCTTGAGACAAAATTTTTTTTTCATAAATCAGAGATAAAAGGAAACCTTGTACTTGAAGCATGTGGCTGGCTCTGACATCACTAGTTACTAATAGAATGGTTTAAGAAGGCTTTATGATGTGTCGTCTACCAGGTATAACATAAAATTTCAAGTGCAAAACATCATAAATTTGCTTGAATATCTACAGGGAATATTGCTCCTTCGGGTTTTTCTGGTATGTAATTGTCAGTAAAAAGCATTTTTGCCCTGTGGCCAGGGAAAGTGGAAAAAGCGTGTGCCCAATATTGTTCTTTTAGCAAGGCAAGCTTTGCAAAGCTCTTGTCAGTAAGGGCTGACCACAGGCTCTATTCACCATATATCTATGAGTGCTTTGACAAACCACAAAACCATTTACTCTCTTGTTACCAGTTAGAATCAACAGTACACGCAAGCGCTTTTCTAGTGTCCTCATTTATTTATTTTGCTCTACAGCAACAACGATCTTTGACTCCTTACAATCTTCTTCCCTTTCCTTCAACTCCCCTCCTCCACACAATCGCAAAAACACAAGGCCATCTACACCGGCAATGCCTGCTATCACAGTTTGCCCATCGGGTGCCAAGTGATTGAAGCGCAAATCTGTGTCGGGGAGGAACTTTGCAATACGCCTAAGTTTCCCTTGCCGTATGCCAGTTGTATCCCACATTTCCAGCGATTTGGCCTCTTCCGCTATAGGCTGGCTTAACCCTATGATGCGTGAACCGTCCTGAGGAAACAAACAAAGGTTTAGTTACAAAAACTCGAGCGATAGAGGACTAATCACTGCTCAACTGTGCCAATGTATGCCTTAATAAGGCCTACAAGAATATAAGTACGTCTTTCATTGTTTACACTTCTCCAAATTTTCTATTGAAATTTTCACAAACTTTCAAAAAATGGCTCTTTGCTCTTTGTGTCTCTTTCGTAAGATGTTTTCTTTCCTATGAGTTAGAAATAAAGTTTTTGCACTCCACACCTGCTTGTTTGCATTGTATAGGCATGTTTTTTCGGAATGAAGATTTCCTGGGGATCACAACTCTAAACACAAAACCAAAACTTGACGTCCAAGGCTTGACATCAATGATGAAAGGAGAAGTGAGCCAGCAAGGCGGATTATCCGTCGTTTCCATCTTGTTGATAAATCATTCTGGACATGAAGGCACACCCAGGCATGCAGAGCTTTTTCTTTATTCTCTGAATTCTTTAGCATTAACAACACTAATCCACTGAGCCAGAGCTGATACTGATGCTAAGTACTATTGTTACAGGAACACAAGCCATTAGCAAATAGGATAACAATATTTCTCGTTCTTTGTCGCACAATTTTTGGTCAATAGCGACAAAGAACGAGAAATTTTAAAAAGTTCAGTAGAGAAATTTGTAAGAATTGGAGAGCTTTGTGTTCATTGGTTATTGCCAAGAATGAAAATTCGAAATAATTTGCAAAAAGGCTAGGATTCTAGATCTAGGCGCATAGAATAAATTGTTCTGTTCCTCAAGCATCCCGATTTGGTCCAGTAAATTGCTTAGCATTCCGTACGTAAACGATTAGTTAAACACATTGACATTCATAACACATATGAATCACGAAAATGTAACTGATGAGCCACTGGTGTGTTCTTAAGCGTTCGACGCCCCATAGACAGAGCTGTGCACGCTTTGGTGCAGGGCCTTTTTTAACATACTAACAAAAGGGGGAGGGACAATCGCCCAGGCAGCCCCGGTGATTTTCCATTGTCTTCTTCAACAATAGGCTATTGCCCTCCTCCTTATATAAACAAAGGTTTGCCCCCGCAGCAAATTTCCCTTCGAGAAGGCTACGCTTTGGTGTCTAAAACAAGACGGTTCTTAGTAGCAAGACTATAGTCAACAAACTTTCAAGCTTTCAGAAATTCAACCAATATTCAACATTATATGGTATAAAATTAGTTCGGTCTAGATCTAGCTACGGTGTGACTTTAAGAGCGAAGCTTAGCAACATAGACGGATACAAATAAAGCGCGACAAGGTTTATACAGAAAACACAGCAACTGTTTGGAAAGTGCTCCCAAGAGAAAAATCTACGTATTAACAACTATTGGAAGCAAAGACCGAGATACAACTTTTAGTTGGGGGGGGGGGGCAGCCCTGATAAATAAATGTAAAAACAGTCATATTTTACAAAATAAAAGTACTTTACTTATAGTACTCAAGTTTCTTGGGGGGCTACCAACCCCCGCCTCCCGGTATCTCGGTCCTTGATTGGAAGGCGTACAAGTTAGTGGTACGTGTGTTCTGATAAGGCGGGAATGTTCGAAGAACTTCACGTGTAGAAACGGGTGCCTCTACACATAGATTGTGTATATTTGTTAAGTACGCTAATTTCATATGTGGGAAATCGATGCCATAAAATAATCGGCAAGTTTGACGTTACGCCCTGATCCACTTGTAGTCTACTCGCTTTGGAACTTTTAGATTTCTGAATGTTCGACTTAAACCTGCGGCCCTTAGAGAAGTTGCATGGACCAAAAAGATGGAAGCGTTACCAAAAGATAGGAAATTTAGAGCAAAATAGCATAATATCGACAGATGTTCCCAATAATTATCAAAATACGAATGCAAAATCTTCTCATGTAAAATCTGCAACTGATGGCAGGGACCGCTTAATTGGGAAAGAAAGCCTTACCTGAGAGGCCTGCATCTTGGTGTAGTAGAATGCTGTCGAGTAAACAAGCATCTCATGCGTGTAGATATCAAAGCATGCCAACCACTGGCAGTTTTGGTAGGTACCATCAATTTTACCAACTCCTGATATACAAGCCGCCATGAACTGTCCTTTGGCAGATGATAAAATGCAAGTGAAGATTGTGCTTGCTTCGTAATCAAAGTCGTCATCTTTTGGTAATTCCGGTGTGAAATGGATTCTTTTCTTTTCTTTCCCAGTTTTCACATCGTAGAGAGGTAGGCTATTGCTGTTCTAAAAAAGGATATTGAATACTTTAAAACTGAAGTAGTCATAATATATAAACACATTACCAATAATTTTTACAAACTATATTAAACAGTCGAAAGTGCTACGATTAATTTTTTCGATAATATCTGTTTCAGCATTAAAATCTGATCCTTTAGCGCACGGCCTTACAACCTACTCGCAGACTGCGTTTCCCATAACAAACTGTGTATAAAGAGAAAGGTCATCGCGCAATAAGTCTCGTTTAAACTCGACGTAACAGCTCGTTACATAAAGTAATTTTCTTCTAAAACAACCCCGGGATCGAAATGTTCTTACACATTTACAAGGGCCGCCGGGCATATTACAGATTAAAGGGGCTAAAATATTTGGAGGGCTAAACATGCAAATATCCAAGAGCAGGGAGATTTTTTGCATGGTTTTAAGTACATTTTGGAAACTATTTGGAGGCTAAAGCCCCCGTAGCCCCCCCCCCGACTTTCGCAGTCCCTGCACATTTATTTACTTCAAACAATATTAAATTAGTTTAAAAAGTATCAAACCCAGTCATTCATAAGAGGGTTCTAAGAATGCAATGAGCCAGTTAGTTTGACATCGCATAGCAGAGACTCAAATGTAAATGTAATACAACTGGCCCATAGTCAAGCCTGCATCTAATTAATAGCAATGTTTCTATGTCGGCTAAAATACAATAAAGCATTAACATGACCCTATCCATTCACTGATCTCATGTTTTCTTCGTGTTGTTTGAACGTTCTAGCTATGAATCTGTAAGTACCATTTAGGTGACCACCCTCGCATTTAGATACGTCAGAGCCGAGGGAACCAGGAAAAAAATGTCCCCAACCTCTAGGAAAGCGTCTCCTTTTTTGAGAAGTGCCATCTTGAGAACGCATGGAAAAGTTGCTTTTTTCTGGGACGTAGTTTTCCTTCCTAATCGTGCCAACACATTTTGAAAAGCTTCTCACATTCCTTGCTCACATTATCCTTAACTCAGTCTGCAGCGGTTTTAGATATGCAGTATAATCAGAGGACACTTAAGAGTATTCCAAAATATCAAGAAATAAACATTCACTTTACCATGGAACCGAAATGTGACACTATGGAACCGATAAAAATCATCTCTTGTGCGTGCAAAATATCCATTGTAATACAGCAAAGAGAAGAATGATATTTCTTAGGACGAAATGCTTCACTACTTACGATGGACAGAACTACTGTTTTCCCGTCAGGAGCCAATGCGATGGCTTCTGGACGCAAATCAACTCTTTGACCTTCAACTGTAATCTTTGATAGCTTTTTGTTGGCATCTAAGTCGATACAGATCGCGGGTACCGTTGTTGATTCGTAGTCTTTCAAAGCAAGCAAGGCAACAGATTTATCGTGGCTCACCTGCAATTGATGGAAGAATCCCTAAGGTTTAACTAAAAACACTAGAATCTGCATTATTTAACTACACATTTCTGAATCAAATCGTATAAGAGAGTTTCAAAATGTGAGAGTCCACAATTTCTTGTTAGGCCTTGGTCCCACTCTTGAGAGGCTGATTCGCTGCAAAATATTTTACGTTGAAAAGTTACATTATCCCTTCGTTATTCTTTCGTTGGTTTTATTCTCTCAACAACCCGCTTTTTATTTATCAGAGCCACCGTAATAGTAACTTTTTCCAGACGCCATCAATGTTTTGCTAGCCAAATACCAGTTTTGTGTTAAAAACCTAAGTATATGGTGCAAAACTACAATCTATGAGTCAAGGTGCAAAATACAGTTTATTTAAAGCGTAACACGTCTTACCAGCATGTTGCTGATCTCTTTCGACTCTCCTGTCTTGATTGTAGCAATCACTTTTCCAGTTTTTAAGTTGTAACGATTTAGATCTTTCCCGTCTTCAGATACAACAATAAATTCGTAGTTACCCAAGTATTGCCACGTATTTGAATAGCCTGTGGTAGGAGCCAGCTCACAGACTTTGAGTGGGCTTGTAGCCTCAACTTTCTCTTCTATATAATCTATAAGATATATCTTCCTCGTGTTGTAATCCCAAATTGCCATGTATTTCTCGTTTATGTACGTCATAGCAGACGGGAAGATTCCTTCGATTCTCACCCGTCGCAGTCTATCTCGGTACAGCAAATCCCAGATAGTTACAACACCTTCCGCCGGGGGTATTGATAAAGCAATGTTTTCGTTACCTTCTGCCAGGAATGCATCTCTTTCCCCTGAAACGATTGGAACAGTGTTTTGGGCAAGTTTAACGAAGAAGTGGTCGCAATAATTGCTTTAGTCTTTGATGCAAAACTACATGCAAGCCGACAGGGTTGGGTCTGACTTCAGGTACATTCTGTTACCTTATCAAATATTGCTACATACACATGCAATAGAAATAAATGCATTTTTATTCTAAACATATCAAGCCTTCAAGGTCGTTAAGACCCCAATTAATACGTCTTCAGTTACCAGCAACTATCATGCAAAAAACAATTACAGAAAATTACTTGATGGCCTTTAAATCAATCTTTCATTTCACGTCTGACACGTTGACGTTTGCATCTCATCTAAAGTTTTCTTTAGACCTGCCAATGATTCTCACTCAAAAAACAGTATAACCTGGAAACAGCTAATTTTTTGACCGAGCTCCCCAACATCAAAAGACAAAACAATTAAACTCTAGAGTCTAGATACAGACTTGTCGCAGTAACAACAAGACATCTAAACAAAAATGATCCTGACCTTCGCCAACATAAGCCTTTGTCTTTTCAATAGCAGACAAATGTTTGTCTCCACCCTCAATATATGTCACAGCATCTAGGTCGTAAACATCAATCGCTCTTTGGTTCGTATCCATAGAGACAACGATCAGCTGCTTTCCATCAGGAGAGATTGCTTGTTTATATTGATTGCCTTGGTAACCCTGTATAGTCAATTTGATTATTTAAATGGTGAAAAAATTATGTCGTGTCATGTCATGTCATGTCATGTCATGTCATGTCATGTCATGTCATGTCATGTCATGTCATGTCATGTCATGTCATGTCATGTCATGTCATGTCATATCATTTCGTGTTGTGTCGTGCTTTGTCGTGCCATGCCCCCTACCACCTTCGAAATAGTAGCCTTCATTTTGAGTTTTTTTCTTTTTTGCACTTTTATGACTTTCATTATGTTGTTATAGCGTCAACAAAAAATGTCATTAACTTACCATTCGTTTCTGGTCATATTGAATTTCTAAAGTTATCATGGCATGTCAAGTTAAATGATAAACAAATCTAAAAATCATATTCAACTTACAGATTTCAGAGCAACTCTTTCATGTCCAGTATTGATGTTCCAAAAGTTGATTTGGAATATGACAGGCCAGATGACCTCCCAACCTGTTTCAAGTTTCACAAGATCCATATCGTAAACGTTGATGATAGTAGCATCAAATTTGCTTGGAATGTCTTGTAGAATATTCCATGATGATGTGTCCCAGATTACTAAGTTGACCTGAAACCAAATGAAAATCCTTGTTTAAAAAAATCAGCTAGGAAGTCAAACAATATGCAAATTTATTTTCTTGAATAGCTACTGCTAGGGTGTACCATAGGGAAATACAACTGCTGCAGAACAAAATCGTACAAGTCGTTGAAAACAAATTGGAACAAAATAAAGTTTATAAGTGTTACATACATTAGATGGAGTGGTGCCTTGAAAAGCCTACAGTTTATGGCAAAGGAGGAAAAAATGGATAGAATAGTGTTTGCGCTGGCGATTTCACAATGCACTTAAGAAACTCGAGTCAGCCTAATTCGCTTTAGAAATTTGTTTGGCAAGAAACGACCGGCAAATGGCAGAAAAGAACGAAACATAGAAAGAGGGTTACAATATGGAAGGTGGTTGGGGGCATGTACTACTTAACCAAAAAGCAACAATGGAACAGATCAAGAATGCAGTCTGCATCAGCGACTAAACGGTCAACAGACATATTTCATAATGGATCGTCATGATAGGTTCTGAAATGACAAAAATCTATGCGCAGACTTTGAAATAAAAAAATGTCAGTGGATGTAGTGAAGAGAAGGATAGAGACCATTAAAATGCAAGAGATAATTGATCCTATTCAAGAAGTGAAGAAAAGTTAATACATTGGGTACTCATCAAGAACAGTTGGTGATTGGCTGACAAAACTTCACTTGGAAAAAATATAAAGAGCTAAAGCTTGAAGTTTTTGAGTAACAATACCTTTTAACTGGAAAGTAATAATTCAGCAACACTGTTACAAAACTATCCGATATTTTGTAGAAATACACTTGACCAGTACTGATGTATGGAACGAAAACTAGGCTTGAAAAATATGAGGATTTGGTGGAAATATTTAAAATGAAAAAGTTGCTGTGGATTCTTGAGTTGTTGATAACAACTTGAAAAACGTTTCAGAAAAGGAGCGAGCAAGATTGATGCTGCGAGAATCTGCGAGCAACAGGCTAAAGGATTGAACTTAAGCAGCGTTTGGCAGAATGAAAAAGGATGGAAGAACCAAATAAGAGATAAAGTGACGTAATTAAGAAGCATATGGTCTCAATGGCTTACTACCGAAAAATCACTAAAACAGCATTCAAGGACATTGTAAAAGTCGAAGTAACATCAATGCAGAGTTGAATTCTGTCTACTCATAATGAAGATGACGACGGGCGTGACCTTATGACCAATGTATTCTGAAAGTGCAAAGTGTTATAAATTTCTCCACTGGTTCAGTCTTGCGAGAATGAGCAATTCGAAAGTCAAGGCGATAATTGCAAATGAACTGAAAATCCCAAATGTGATAGCACTGGGACAGGCCTTTATGCAGGCGAACAGCTTTCATGCAGTTCGGGTCAGTTGATTTAACTCCTGAAAGAGTCCTCTTTTGTTGTCCCATATAGTTGTGATAGCAACTAAAGTTATACATGGAGATTTGACCGTTTGAAAGTACAATTTATACTTAGCCAACTTAAAATGTAAGATCTTATCCAAACTTTTCAAGGCCCTTCACAGCTCATAACCATAAGCTGACCCTACTTTTCCCCTTTCTTAATCTGATAAGCCTGTATCTAGGTATAAAAGACAACAAAATCATATTAAATTCTTATAGTTACTTGAAACTTACGAACCTGCTTATACTGGTCTTGCATTTTTGAGTTGCTTGTCAATGTTATCAACTCACTCCCGTTCTCGTTAAATTTATAATGTATTAGCACATACGGGGATTTCAGACTCTTTTTAAAGCCCTTATCGTCGCATTTGCGCACGGTTAGCGTTGTCATATCTCCTCTTGTATACGCATAGTAATTTCCACCAGCAGTTATGATGTCATAAAATCCAGTATCAGTTGTTGCTGCAGTTTCTTCGTATGACCAGCAGGGTTTCTAGGATGATTAAACAAAGTGGAGGGTTAGTTCTTCATAAATCTAAGTTACAGTTTCAAATTCAAAGTTATCATTGCCGTAACAATAATCATTGAGATAATAATGTTAGCGGGATATTTCTTTATTATTAGACTCAATGTTACGTATCTTAACCACTAAATTGCTGCAGGATACTACAGCCGTCAGGTTTATCAATCTTTCTTCAGGCACATAATCATGACATAAAAACCAAGAGGAAGTTACTGATTGACTTTAAAAAGATATAACCTTCCGGAAAATTAGACATATACATCCTTAAATTAAAAACCAGAAGAAAGATCTTTGGAAGTTCTCACTGTAGGAAAAGTAATACCCTACAGCAGGCTGAGTTTCCTTGTCATGTGGAACAAGAACAGCCCAGGGTCCACCGACCAAGACGCTTGGTTTAGAACATAATTCTTTAAAGCCATGAATATCATATGCAGCGATTCAGCTATAATTCAAGTTTTAATTTCTTGACTAGAAAAGCTTTTTTTAAAATAAATGCCACTTACGACATCTTTGCCATTGACTTCGAATACAGATATAGTGCTTGCTCCAGCATGAACAACTTTCGCCCCGTAAGCTCCAATGTCCATGCATGTGCCATACTGTCCCACAAGGTACTCATTGTGATATGCTATCTCCTCTGTCTCTAAATCCATTGCCAAAAACCCACAAAAGCCGGCCAAAATAACTCCCTTGTCATCATTGTAAAACCGTGCCACTGTGAAAGAGTTTGGAACTTCATAAGAACGCAATTCAGTGCCACTTTCGAGGTCCCAGGTCCTAATGAAGCAAAGGTGACACTGGTTAAGCCCAAAATGAACCATGATTTTATGAACACAGCGTGAATATCAGGATAAAAAAGTAGCAAAAATATGTAAATGCACACTAACAGTATAAAGTTTCTGCAAGTTGGATTTCAGTTCAATTCAGTTTTATTTTAAATTCCACTGGATACATGCACTTGTTGCAAATCAGAAATAATCCAAGCTTAGAAGTATAAACAATGTAAAAGGAAGTTAAATAATATAAACGTAACAGAACAAATACAGAGTAGAGGAGAAACAAGCTGGTATTGTAAACAGGGAATTATTTGGGAGGAAACTTTCTCAGTAGTTTATAAACTAATAGAGGAGAAAGCACCCCCTAGTAAATTAGATGCGTTCTGCTTAATTTTTAGTTTTTTAAAAGTGAAAAAAATCATCTGTAAGTTGCTTTGAGTCTTCCACAGAAAAATGTTGTTTTGAAAAATATTTTAAGATTTTGTTAAAAGAATATTTTGAAGGAGAATTTCTAATTTCTACTGGTATGTCATTCCATACTTTTGCCCCCATTTATCGAATAGACTTCAGGGCATACCGAAAACTGTTCCTATGAGTAAAAAACAAATTACCGCGATTAGATTGCCTAGTAGAGTGTGGGTGAATATTGGAATTGAAAGAGAAGTAATCATGAAAGCAAGAGAGATTTTTCTTGTTTATAGATTCATAAACAAATGTTAATAGTCTTAGCTGGAAAATGTCTTGAAATCTGAGAGGTTTGAGCTTCTTAAAAATGGGAAAAGAGGGAGAACGAAAGGGTTGATGAGAAATAGCTGTGGCACCCTTTTCTTGCAGCTTAAATATTGGCTCCAGGTATGAGTCATATGTTTGTCCCCAGACAGTGATGCCATATTGTAGAAATGACATGAACAAAGCATTGTAGATACATATCAGTGAGTCAGATGTAAGAAGATTCCGAATTCTGAAGAGAATGCCACACGTTCTTGCCAATTTTTTGGAAAGTTCGCCAAGATGATACTTGCAACTCGGGTTTTCATCAAACAGAAGACCTAGAAACTTAACATATTTGACTCTGGTGATGTGTTTTTTCCTATTTTAATTACAGTGTCTGGAGGTATTGACGATGAGGTAGAATGGAAGATAACATAATCAGTTTTGTCTTTGTTCAATGATAGCCTATTGGCATCAAGCCATCTTCTTACGAATTTAAGCTCAATATTAACTGTTTTAACAAGTTTATCAAGAGTTTCCGTATCATAGCAAATGTTGGTGTAATCGGCAAAGAGATAAAATTTCAATTTTCTTAAGGGAGACAACAAGATCATGTATATGACAAATACAAAGGAGAGGTGAGATGAGCTATCATAACATTAAAATTCTTGCCATCATAGGCAGTTAGAGCAGCCTGAAGAAAGAGTCAAGGTCTATATAGAGACTAAGCATTTAAAAGCCTGTTTGTTGTAGACATATGGGGAAGTCTGATAGAATTTCACTCTGCCAAACTGATATTGACCTACCAAAAATAAAAATGGCGAGGAAAACACAACTTAAGAAGGCCTTCAAGAAGGATAGAGGGCCCACGAGCTTGTACCTGGTAAAAATTTTATTAGTTGTCATACTAAATTTAGACAAGACGAGCTGTTTGAAATTATAGTCCATCTGCACATACATTTCGATAAGGAGAGGGTGACTGAAGATAGAACATTATGAAATGATAATAGAATAATACTATATAGCATTAAGGCTCTAACATCTCTTAATCAAGATTCTTCATACGTACTTGACAGTGTCATTTTGCGCTACTGAGAGAAGCCTTTTGGAGTCCTTTGTCGCTGTTACCCACTGCACAGAAGAGGTGTGACCGGCCAGTGACTGAATCAGTGGTCCTCCGGGCTTATCAAAGCAAGCAACCGTAGGGTACAAGCAAGGGACATTGGCGTTCCTAGACTGGTTGATCAGATCAGAGATCTTCTCATGGCCTGTCAGGTGACCAAGCCTGGCGTTTAATTGTGACGCCAGTTGATGTGGATCACCTAGTAATTCCTCACCAGACATCTGAATAGTGTCACGAAGCAGTTTTATTTCCTTTTCATCTTTAAAAACTTCCAGTGTCTCATTTAAATCTTGTAGCAGACTCCTTAATCCGAACGCACAGAGTTTCGCGGATAGAAAGTCAAAGTTAAAAATCACATGATCCTTCAGTGCCTCAAGATTTCGTGATTTTATCAAATGCCATGGTAGCTCGTTGAGTTTGCGATAGTTATAAACATCATTATCTTGGTCCTCCTGTTTTGGGAAAATATTCGGCTGTGCTGGCACAAGACGATCCTTCTCGTCACTGTCTCCTTGTTTGGACGTAAAAGGCTTCAACATTCCACCAGACCACCTTCCGAGGAAATATTCAGCTAAATCGCATGAATCTTTGCCTCGTTTTCGGGCTTGATGTAGCGCTGATGTGCAGTTTCGATAAACTGCCTATGGTACCAGTTGTTAACTAGGACACCATCTGCACCCCTTGACACGATGTAGGAGCCGAGATCGGTTTTGACTCGAATCCATAACAGCGGTGGTACCCTTCTGACTGGTGGAGTCCAGTACTGATACACGTCGTTCAGCACTTCGTCATCGATAGAGAGAATGTCGTCAAGCTCTGCATCGCTAAGACCATTCTTTGCCACTGTAATGTAGGCCAGGCCATGACTGACAAGTTGAGACCCATGCAGTCTCTCGAGTCTAGCAAAGAATCCATTAATAGACTCTTTAACAGTGCTTTGAAGGACTGTTTCTGCCTTCGGGGAGTATGATTTCCAACGAACAGCCTCATCGAAAGACAGTTTCAAAAATAAAGGCAAAGGACACTGATCAAATGCTTTCATGACAATCTTCATTTGCTCCTCTGTGATGGTATGGTGGGCATCCTTCAACCAGGCATCAAGGATCAATCCTGCTGTGTTATCCGGCATAACAGGTACCTCCACAAACGCACTTTCAGGCAACATATTCTAGCAATGAAAATCATAGATGAACATTCATATTCTCCCCAACATCGAGTAAATTGAGTCAATTATTTCAGATAAAAAATTAATGGTGTTCATGCAAAAAAAATGAAGATTTTATCGCTTAGATTCAGAATTTCATTCGTCGGCAACACCATTAGCAAATAAATTGCTGGTTGGAGTATACTTGCACAAATCTGGATCCCTACTTGATTTCGATGCAAAATAAATAAATTGTTACAAAGAAATATGGGCTTTCATCGTGTTCGTGCTACACGTCAGGGACCGCAAAAGCTTGGTGGGAAGGGACTAACAACATTGTGTAAAACGTGCTTAAAGCGATCTTTGCTTTTTGCGTTCGGTGTATTCAAAACTCTCTGTTACAGTTATCGAAAAGAAAAAATTCACAACTTCAATCAAGGCATGGAAGGAAAGGCGCTTCGCCAACAAGAACGAAATTAAAAGGCATCGCATGAAACACTTCCTTCTACTTTTTCACAGTCACTTTTCTCATAACAGTTCAATCTTTTTTCCAGGAAAACACTCTTTTTTCCTAGAAGAATATTGTATAAAAACAGATTTTCTACAGGCCTTAAGAATATTGTGCAGCAAAAAATCTGTGTAACTAGGAAACCAAAACAATTCAATCGTAAAAACTGAATGATGTTTTGGGCAGTTTTCTGAAAGTCATGTACTCGAACTGTTATTATTTTTCTGCTTAGCAAGAAGATCATTACCTTTAAAGCAGGATATGTCTTGTATTCCTCTCCAGGTAATGTTGACAAAATGACGACAACATTGTGAGAAATCTCCTTTGGGAGCCATTTCATGGCAAGAGCACCATCTTCTGGAGAGAACTGGTCCAGTGAATCCAGAATTATAACCAGCTTTGTTTCCATACTTTTCAATTTCTCAGAAAAAAATTCTACCATCTTTTTGAATGACTAGAGAGAAAGGTTCAAGAAAAATTACAACGTAGTACAATTTTGATCAAAGCACGCATATTGTGGATTGTCAATATATTAAATGAAACAGATTAGGAAACTATTACATTTTGTCAATATGGCACATGTGATACCTTTAAAAAAGCGTGACACCAGCCCTCAATGGACATACCTTGAATTGATAACTGTATTCGTAATAGATTATTAATAAATCAGACAGAGATTCAGGTATGCTACCAGATTAACACCATTTGATCAGCGTCCCAGTTTCAAGACACAGTTCATCAATAAATAACATATAAACTATAAAAAGTTTAAAAAGAACAGAGAACGTTTACTCAATAAAACTCAGCGCGAAAAAGCCAGGATTAGTTTATAAGTAATGGCTTTGAAAAAAGCACATATTTGAAAACTTAAGCTGTTGGCCAGACACTCTTCAAAGAAGTAAACGTTAGAATATTGATTGAAAAACACTAAGAACCAGCTGTGGATTGAAATGGGCCAATTAGAAACGTGAGTTCACGATTTTAAAAGATGCCCTATCAGTGCCGCTTGCCTATTGAAAATGTTACCAATGGCTTCGAAGAGTGAAAACGAACTCCTTCTGTCTACACAGTATCGGTTGTTTCATTTTGGCAGATGGGTTCTTAAACTGCAAGATACAATGACGGCCGGGTTCAAGTATGTCATCAGTTGCCACCTAAGACTTGCAGATCAAAAACAACAACTAAAACATGTTATTGGGCATCTTTTACTAGAAAACCCAGATTGTCCGTGGTGATTTTAGGTGTTGCCTAAAGCTAAAAATGATCAAAGAAACAATCAAAAGAAGGTTCTAGCCAATGGTGTCTTAAGTGGGAAAAAATATTGGAACCCTGATTTAACTAATGAGATATGAAACAAAACAAAGACGTTACCTTGGGTATGTCCGACGTACCCAGGCCTTCGAAATGACAAAGTTGTTCACAAATACCATACAACACCCTGTTGACACTGGATGACTCGGACGTTGTTCCAATGAACCTCAATATCATCGGCACACTTGGGTACTTCTCTTTGATCCTCTTGGCAGCGACTGCCATAATCGATGTTTTGCCACATCCGGATGGCCCGTGCACGACTAGGACACTCTTGTTTGTCCCTTCCTCGCTCTCATAATCAGGTTCATCTTGACTTTGATCAACATGCTTGATGATGGCATCTAAAACAGCCTCCCTTCCGAAGAAGACACGGGATTTATCCTGGCATGTGGCGGCATGGTGACTAACCTCCTTGACAAGGTCACCGTCGAACACTACCTCTTTCTTTTCTTGAATTCCCTCATTTATCATACCAACCAATGTGTCATAGAAATCTTTGCATAACTTATCAACGTAGGTCTTCTGTTTATCGCTCTCTTTTGGGTTTATTCCGGCTTCTCCGCACCATTCCACGTCATACTCGGTTACATTAGACTCTGGGAGATCTTTCAGCAATTTTCCCTTGAGCTTATCAAGCAATGCAACCGCCTCTTCGTCAAGGCCACTTGGGGTCTTGTCAATGAACATTCGCGCCTTCCCTTTGTCCAAATTGCTCTTCATGTCAGTTATGTTGCGCTTGAACCAATAGCAATGCTTCTTTTTGTTTTTAACTCTCAGTATTCCCCGTCTTATTTCATCTTCAGTGACTGGTGAAGTGAAAAAGGTTAAATTGATTAAAAGATGATATCACCATATAACTTTTAACATTGATATTATAAAGTGAAGACGCAACAACGCTTAAAGGCATCACTTCAAAAAGGGAAACTCTTTGCTTTGATTATTATCAACAAAACTTCTTTTAATAACTTGCTTATGAATATCGCAAGTTTAGTTTTCCTTCTTCAAATAACATCAATCAGTCGAAACCGTTCGATGACACGCTTGTCATCATCACTAGATAAATTTCAGTGGTCGCCTGAATTCCCATTGATTCCTCTATACAATTGGCTATGCTAAATTTCCCAATCAGCAAAGCGGGACTGAGGCTGTATTCTTACTGAATTCTCAATAGTAAATACGCCACAGAACATTTGACTGAAGAGACACGGTATTAATGACTCTACTTAAAGTTGGTTGGCTAGCAAACGGTTATGTATTATAAACATACACACACACGAGATTTCAAGATGGGTCATATTGTTCACAATCTATATTGCTATTGCAATGCCATGCAAATGCTATGCAAATGCAAATATATAGTGCAAAATCTCTCTCGAACCTTCAGGTTCACAGCAAGACAAACCAATTTAGGACAGTCTTTCGACAAAGCTTACAAACTATGTGGAATACAACGACACCTGGAAAATACTACAACAGCCCTCCACAGTTGGCAAATGTGAGTTAAGAATCCATGCTCCCCTTGAGAGCTTCAGCATAAAAAACTCTCAAACCTTTTTATCATATTAAAGAGAATTACAAGTTATTATACTGTTTAAAAACCCTCAAACAAATACCTGAGATGCAATATTTGTCAATCTCTTCTTGATCTTTTAGCGCTTTCTTAGATGCCTCACGAAGGATCAATTGCATTGCTTCGAACACTGACCACCACTCACTGGACGCCTTGGATCTCTCCTCCGCACTTACATCCCTATTGTTGTAATTTGGTAGTATACTTCTGATTGGCTGCAAAATATACATCGCTGGAACTATGTTCTCATCCTTGACAAACCACTTAGTGAGGAGCTCCTTCTCAGCATCTTTTTCAACTTTTGCAAGCATAGCCTCGAATTCGTTTTGGGTTATTTTCGGCGGGAACGGTCGGTAGCCATATTTTTGGCCTAAAAACGTCTATCAAAAAAGATATTGTAGCAAAGAAGTTTGAACAAAATTAAAGTTATCAAAATTATAAAATTTAGTTTCAATTTATAGCAAAAACCCTTGTTGAAATCTCACTTCAATAAGAATTTAGACTTATCCTCTTGGCAAATATCTGTTGGATCTTACAACATTTTTCTCAGATATATTGTAAAGGTCGTTGTAGTGGTCATTTCTGAGTTCAAATCCAAACAGATAGCAGTGTTAAAAGACGAACGTCTAATGCGACTTGTTCGATGTAAGTTGTCTGTGGACATACTGGCCGATTAAGGCAATGAAGTTATGTAATAAAAATCTTCCTTGAAAGTGCTATGATAAAGCAAGCAAGTTAAAAAACGGAAGACCTCGTTAATATCTACAAGAAACATAATATATGCTTTCCATTTATCGCTTAGAGCGGGGCCTTACACGGTGCCTAGCGAAAAGGCATTGAAGCTGCAAAGCACTTACAATAAAATTCGGACCGACGGAAAACTTCTGGCAGGCTCTAAGCTCCCTCATACAAAGCTCGCTGGTCATGTGATCATCTGTTGCCTCATCTCGCACACCCCAACGCATATCAACGACCTGGAAATCATAGCCGTGTGATTGGCAGTACTCTTTCAGCTTCGGATAAACTCTTTCCATTAGACTGTTTCTTTCTATGAAAGTATCTGCAAGAAATATACTGATGATTGGCATATATTTACTTACAATGCATAATATATAGTTTCGTTCACCCCAGGGGTGTTTGTTGTTGGTGGACAGCCTGTTGGTTCATCATTCTTGGTACTAGAAATAATCCCTTGTGTCATGAAACGCTCAGAAGAAATAAGTGCGAACATATTCAGTCAGGCAGCTGTTCTTCCGGAGGAAACACATCTCATTTCCCGAGAAATGCCATTCAAATGTGCTAACCTTTTAACTTTTTAAATTGTTACCCCCAGTAGAATTTATTTGTTGTAAATGAATAGAAACGTTTTATTTAAAAAAAGCTTGTCCTTAAACTAAAGTTTTCAGCTCAGGTTCAACAAAAAATGCCAAAATAAGGTAAATGTAAGAACCAGAACCAATAAATCAACAAACGATAGGACTTGTTCGCATAAACTTACCGGTGAATGTTGAGCTTGTAAATATTCGCACAAGTTTGAATTGAGAAGGAATTTCCATGTCAATTTGGCCATCAAGTATTTTGCCTTTCATCTCACCAGCACCGCTTCTATCATACCACCAAGAATCATCAGCCTCCTTTTCTTCGTCAACTTCATCACCATCGTTGGCATTTTCTGCTTCTTCTTCTTCTTCTTCTTCTTCTTCTTCTTCTTTATTCTCTTCAGCATTATCTTGCTCCTCTTCTTCCTCTTTATCTTCTAACAAAAAACACAAAGTTTCTCAAAATTGTCTAAAATAAAATTCAAGGCACTTAACATAACTATTTCAACTCAACTTCTTTTTGGCCTATTGAAAACCTACCTTCCTCTTCTTCTACCTCTTCTTCGTTATTTTCTTCTTCCTCTTCCTCTTCTTTCTCTACATCAACATCATCTTCACTTCCATGATTGTCTTCGATACGTTGTTGTGTCTCATGTTCAGTCTGTTTTTTGTAATTTCTCATTTGTTGTTCGTCTTCATCAGTATCATCATTTGTGTCATCGGTTTTTTGGCCATCCCTCTTAGCATTTTCATCAATTTCTACTGTACAAAAAAATAAAATGACTCTAAACAGCTAAAAAATTGATTTCCTCTAGCATATGGTAACATGGAAGTTTCTCTAGTTTAGAAGCGAAGACAAATTGAATTGGCGCTTCGATAACACCGGGGACATGACCAGTCGAATCATGAGCTATCAATATCTAATAAAAATAAAGGTAACTGTAATAAAAAGGATATTCGTTTTTATTTAAAGCTCCATCTACTACAGCCTATTTTAGGATTGACCCACTCGGTATAAATTTCGGCGTATGACCACCATACAACTGTGAGATTTATTAACTTTTAAGCCTTGGCTGTTCGTGAATTGAAACGATGAGCTGTTCTCTGTTGAGTGTCATGGTAAGAAGGATGATGCTTTTATGAACAATCTTGAGGTTCTTTGACACCAGAAAGATACTCATTTGCGGCTTAGTTTGCTTTACAATGAACAGAGCCACATATAGATAAGTGAAATAGCTGTAAAACTTGTTTAAATTTGGTAGCACATGTAAAATTTTAATTTAGGCACAAGGGTGGGTCAGTGGCGAGGATCGCGTTCGTTCAATGAGAAATTGAGATTTTCAATGGATTGCAAACAATTTCTCGAATTCTTAGCTTTATATTGATGATAAGACAAATACTATTATTTGTTGGTTTTTATGTGAGATTTGAAAACGACAAACAAAGAAACTTTAAAGAAAAATGACATGGAAACCTTAACACCTTACGCAAAACTATGGAGTATAGTAAAAGCTAGAAATTGAAAAGAGTTTTTTTTAACATTAAACTTACCAGTTGCCCTTGACCCATAAGCTTCCATCGCATTCCTGTAGATATAAAAACAAGCAGAGAACTAAAATGATGAAATTGCATTTAGATATCCTTAAGAAATACATAAATGAGTAAGAAAACTGCAAATAAAAATAAAAAGAGAGTTAGTCTTTCCTGACAGAACTTTTGTAAATACATCCAAGAGCTGTTTATAAAATGTAAGCAAGCCTGCCCAAATAAGCAACTGGCTCTGTGAGAATGCATGGTTTGTCTCATAATAACAGGTCCTTCAGCAGTGATAGCAGTAGATCAAGTTGAGGTGCAAGGCCTGCAGTGATTACAACACAGATAAGACATGACCCCAGACCAATGTTTCAAGTGAGAGGAGAACCCAAGTACAAATTATAAATCACCACAAGATACCTTGTTACTGTTAATTTTTCTACTTGGCAAAAATCTTTTCCCTTCTCTGCCCTCTTTTGCATAGACATCTGTATATCTCTTACATTCTATTTATATTTATTTTCCATGCTCTTATATCCGTCATCCTATTCCATTTGTTGACTTCCATATTCCTTTAACGTTTTTTAGTTCTATCATCGCTTTTCAATTTTACTTGATAACTGGCCAGGGACGAAAACAAGTTGCTAATTTTGGGGGGGCGTGGAAGTATGAAAATTCCAAGTTCAAGTGATAAATTTTTCATTCGACCAGTAGATCTGTTGTACCTACCAAATTGATATTTGTAAATAGCCCGAGCACCATAGTTCTATTTTCTTTATAATTACCAAATCTTTACTCAATAATTAGCCTAAAGCATAAAAGCCTAAATCTCTAAATTTTGATTAACATGAAACAAACATTAAACATACTGTAAGAAGTAAAGCAACATTTAAGCAAAACCAGTATTAGATATACTTAATGATTAGTAGTATTCTTTCAGATCAATTGATCAATTTTATCTAAAATACATTTTTTCACGATATAGAAACACCAAGAATTTGGGCCTTTTATTTTCGTTCTTGATCGAAAAAAACTACCTTTAAACTTTTCAGAGGGCCAAATGCCTTTTCATTCTTTACAATTGAAATGATGATTTGAGAACAAACTTGTGCATATGCCTGATTCGAAAGATGAAATAATCTTATTTGATCAAATACTTCTACTGCAGTTTTTGCAATGTGTTCTTGCTCCACAGCAGTTTTGTCATAGGAATTTATGATAAGGACTCAAGGACATTAACAAATAACAGGGGGAGTTTAGCATAAACTCGTTTTTTATAAGAAGCGTTGAGAATTTTTAGTACTGAAAGATTCTTAATCTTTTATTGAATTAACTACTCGTAGTTTCTAAAAAAATTCCCACTCTAATATTTTCTGATCAATGCAAGTATTATTATTCCAAACTGTAAGTTTCAAGTTTCTTATCCGTAAGTTCACCTTGCCTGTTCGTAATTTGATTCAACTCCCGTCAGAAAGAAAGAAAAAGAAAACGGGGCAAGTGTGCAATTTGGATCCAGTGGAGACGGGATTCACAATAGAAAACGATTGGATGGGTCAGCATCAGCCTGTGAATTTTAATGTTTAGAATTTTTATATTTAAAATAAAAAAACTTCTTAAAATATAAAATTCACAAGTTTGGTCTTAAGAAAAAAATTCCAAGTCAACCGTTACGTTTTCCAACTGTAACTGGATTTTCCAAACTTTGGGGGGCGTTACGCCCCCCACGCCCCCCTATTATTAACGTGCCTGTAACTGGCTATGCTCTAATTTTTCCTGGTATAATTTACTTAAATTGATCGTTATTATTCATAAGATAGCTCAGATCTTCTTTTGATGGAAAATACACTTTGGGGGTAGCTATAATTCAATGATTTCAGCAGTCTAGAAATACATTGCCATTAGCTTACTTGATGTGAAAAACAAAAGAAACGGGAAATTTGTGAAAAATGACAGTTTTTCCTAACATTAGGATACAATTTTCAGATTCAGATCAAACGAAACCCTTGACACCTATACATTTTCTAAAACTGGGCCAGAAGTGCTACAGAAAATTGGGCATTTTGAGCTGTCACTGCTTTTTAAATCCAAATCCTGGCCCTTTAAAAATGCATCAAAATGAGAATTTGAAAAACTTTGGGCAAATAAACAAAATTTAACTAACAAAATTAATCTAAAGTTCATCTACATGTAATTCAACATTGACATGGCATGGTCTACAACAATGTATTGCAGACATGTCATGCCTCACATTTCTTTTGGGTACTTAGACTAGAAAACAGTGAATCATAATTACCAACAGACCTTTGGCATTGTAAAATTTGTAAACAGCACAAAAGTGTTATTACAACATAATAAAGTACTTTTTGTCTGGGTCTAATTTTGTTCCAAAGGAAAGCAGGAATTTAATTCCAAGAGCCTTGCCTTGGGTGCTCACAAGATAACTTGAGAGGGAAAATAGCAGATTTGTTTGCTTCTTTGTACCTAAGCAATAACTTCTCTGAGAGTACCTCAGTCTTAAAAGTAACACAAAAGGGTATTTACAATTTGAGGTATAACCCTGCATTCCATCAGTTTCATTGTATGAATGTGTACACTTTTACAAACTATGAAAGATTAATTGCATATTGCATCTCAAGTAATTGTTAGAACATACAAAAATTGAGATATTGTTTAGTTACAAACAACAATGTTTACTTCCGTTTTCATTGCACGCCTTCATGCTGTGAGCTGTCAGAATATCCTTTGTTTATTTTTTTGTTCAAGTAGTAATCATCGTTATGTTATGGATGAATTTATCTTAAATCGTTTCTTATTCTGCATAAAACTCCTGATTTTGACAGTAATGCCAAAACCTTACCTGAGAAAGATCATGCAGCTTTAGGATTTTCAAATCAGAAATGATAGGGTGGAGTGAGAAGTAAAGTGTTCAAAGGAAATTGCCCTTATAACCCTTTTCTGAACACAAGAACACCAAATTAATATAAGTTTCATATGTAAGACCCCAGACTAAAATTCCATATGCAAAAAGGGTGAAAATAAAGAGTTGTAAAGAAAACAAATCAAGTTTCTTACTTTGAGGAACATACCACATGTTCTAGCCAGTTTTTTGGACAGTTCAGTCAGATGATACTTCCATTAAAAATTTTCATCCAAAAGAACTCCAAGAAATTGGACATAGCAAGTCTTTTTTACAAGAGGGTTTCCGATTTTGATATTGATTATGTCAGAGGAAAAATGTTGAGGTGACTTGAAAATAATATAATATGTCTTGTCGATATTCAAGACAATTCATTAACATCAAGCCATATTTTAACTTTTTTAAATTCTTTGTTAACTGTTTGTTGAAGAAGATTGAGATTCTCTGCTTCAAAGTAAATATTTGTATCATCTGAAATAGATAGAAGACTAGTTTTGATGATGATTGAGGTAAATCATTAATGTAAACTAAGAAGAGGAGAGGACCAAGTACTGAACCCTGCGGGACTCCACATGTGACATTGAGGTAACTAGAGTTTGATTCATTTACTGATACATACTGTTTCCTATACATGAGATAAGATCTAAACCAATCTAAGGCAGTTCTTCTAATTCCATAATATTCAAGCTTTGTCAACAGAATATTAACAGAGTGCATTTGTAATCCGGAGTTGTCACTTGCAATACGGACATAGACATAATCTGTCTGATATATTCACAGACAGAACCTCATAGACAGAATATGGGGTATTGGCCAATCAGGTTACAGTTTTTCATTATGGACATATAGCCCGCCACAGGGATCCGAATTACACATTAACACCTTGTTTGGTTGTCAAATTATATTTACACAAGGACTATTACCAGCATCAATCCGCATGTGGTCTGAAGGAATTCAAAACTATGCAAGAAAGACAATAGACATGTACTTCGCTGCTAGCTCTGCGCTTTAATCATTGTTTCAAATTAGTACAAATGTACAAAGTAAACCATTCTCTACTTTCATAATCGTTGACAATCGGATTCCAATGACAGCAAAAAGCCTACACGATAAAATACAAAGCTAGTTACATAACAAATTCCATAAAATCTTACGGTAAAACCGCTCGACAACCGGGCTCGACAAAAACGGACAGCCAAGCCATTAAAGTTTTTTTCAAAACAAACGTCGACCAGATTTACAATGTTGAATTCTTTATCTTCAACTTATGTTGAAATTATAGCGAAAATAGAGGCTCGGGGACAGGATTTTTTGTAAGTAGCGAAATGATTAATTAAAAATATTATGTACTGTATAGGAAATAAGGAAACACAGTACACCTTTACAATTATTGGGGGTACATTTAATATTTTCTTTCTTTGAATACCCGTTTTATCCAGATTGTTTACATAACAGTCATACACTGGTACGCGTTTGTTAGAGAAGATTAAAGTTCGGGGGCAGGCCAGAAAGGGATACGGCATTTACGATGAGAAACTCTTTCAGGGGCCTGTTGTCTTCGATCTTAGTTAAAAGAGCCGAGCATTTAATTTGGGCAGAAGTACTATGTTGATGGGTGTAACCGTTACAGAAATTAAATGACAGCTTTTTTATATTTCTACTGAGAAAACTCACTAAAACTAACCTGTTAATAAAGGTTCTGAGCAATTTAGAAACTTTAATAATCCCTACCGCCAAGATAAAATAATAGAACTACTTTTTTATCTTGCTACTGTGTTATCACTTCAAGAAACTTTTTGTTTCTGTGTCTTGTTGCGACTGGCAATTTTTTGCATAATTTTTTCATTCGCGATAGAAATTGTGATGATATAAATTTTGAGAAATCTAATCTTATTCTGTTAGGTACTAGGTTGAACAACTCTAATCTTTTCTTCATTCTCGAAACTGATAAAACCATTTAAAGATAAAGATAATTTGTTAATCGGCTAATTTTTTGTCATTTGGTAGAAAGAAACTCGTAGAAACCTATATTTAAGGGCTGAACTTTGCTGTAATGACCCTTTCCGTACATTTTTGTTGTAAATTTGAGTGGCCCTTGGGTTTGATGATTGTAAACGACAACTCAATCTAGGGAAAAATCATCCTTTTCACGAAGGATCTTCACCGCAATTTGATGGTCCTTTTCAAGTGATGCTCTGTCCACCCTCCACACTCCACATTTGACAAACTCTGTTTTTAGTGCAGAGCCCCACTTGAAAATTTGTTGTTTTTTTATTACATCAGTTTTCTTTTTGTTAAAATCAAACATATTGTTGGGCCTTGCAGTGGCATATATAACTGCTACTTGGTCCTCGGCTACTTCAGGCACACCAAGAACGACACGACCAAGGTAAAAGGTGTTTGTAAGGCAGGTGTACGCCACAAAGTCATCATGTTTCAGGATCATCTACGAAAGATAGAACAGTTAACTTTCTAAACGCTATGAGAGACGTAACTGGGGCGACTTACTTTCTAGTATATGTTTATGCTGTAATTTTTGCAGTAAGAATTGGAAAAAATGTAGTTTGAATGTCAAGTACATTAGCATTTTATCTTTTGAAAATAAAAACTCATAGTTGTCTTGCATAGTACAATTTTTGAAGTCATCGGGAAGAAGATATTGCAAATTTGAAAGAAAGATAACGAAAAATCGTACTTTGTCTTTTCGGTCATTTGAGGGTTCTGAGTCGCTTTCATAGTCAAATGACAGGGACTGTAGCAGCTCAAAACCTTGTGCAGCCGATTCTTCACACAAATCTCCTTCTGACTCCGCGAATGAACTTTCGAGTTCTGCCGATCCAGCTACGTAAGCCTCGAAGTCGTCCTCTATTGCTGTCGTAGACACAGTAGCCAAAGATTTCTTTTTCTGAAATGCCAAATTCTATAATAAGTTTAAAAATTCAAAAACATACGATATAAAACATTTGTTGACGGAACTAATTTCTTTATTCGGGGGATTGGAAGGAGGAGGATACTGACAAATAAACGATTGATTAACAAAGGGCTGCAGCCCTGGAATAATGCTTACCCTGCTCGTCATCTCGCTTGCATCCGTTGATGCCGAATTCTCTCCCAGGATGTCAGTGAAAGGTAGGGCCTGAAAATCAAAACGTTCATATAGGAGATTACGGCAATCAATTCTTAATTTAGATATTAACTTGATGTGCACATTCAACATAAAAAGTAAAATTTGAACTGAAATTTTCAAGTAGAGTGTATAGATGTAATTGAAAGAGTTTGGGTATCATTTAGCAACAGTAGATCTTACTGATAATTGTAAGGACAGCTGCATTTTTGCATCTCCCGCCCCCCATATCCTCGCCCCTTCGCACAGCTTTTGCTATTTTGGTATATATACTTTACCAAGAATAGGCACTTTTTTATAAGAATAAAGTATATAAGAATATTAAGGCTCAAAATTGCTCAACTTTCATCAAGACTAAAATTTTTCCTTAATCTGGAATTTTCTCCCAAAGCATTTAATATCACTTGCTGAAAATTATAATGAAGCAACACATCAAAAAAAAATTTAATATTTTTCTTGATCTTAAGACGAATTTACATAATATTGAGGCTCGACAAAAAATTAGGTATTCTTATACTTATATAGGTATTACAATTAGGTATTCTTAGGTATTCGCCGACCAATTCTTTCACTAACAGTCTGATACCGAGAGTGAGAGTCTTTTGCCAAAATTTTGAAGAATTAAACCAGCAACGCACCTTTAAAGCGCTTTTCGTATATTTTCTGTTGCCCTCTTCTAGTTTTTTGGGCTCTGGAGTTGAATTATACATCTAAAAAACCAACATTTAACTTAATCAAAAGATTTGAACTAGGAGGGATTTCGACAAGAGTTAAGTTTAATTTGCATCAACGTTTGCTCATCAGTTGGAATCGTATGGCTAGAAACGTAGGAATCATATAAATGGGTAGGGCACTCATCATCAGTCTTATCAAGGCTGGCAAAAGTGCCCTGTGACACAAAATATCATAAGTATCTTGTACTTCGTGCATCCCTTAGAATTGACAGTTGATTTAATTGGAATCAACTTTGAAGCTTCAACATATTTGATAATGTATTACAACTTCGTTTTACACACATTGATTCAGCTCCCTCCCTCCCACTATTGGTAGGTCAAGGTAAGATTATCGACTTGTTTCTAACCTCATTTGTCTCTAATAGCCTGCTGTTGAACAGGTTTGAACTGCAGTCTTCTGTCAAGCTGGAGAGCTGAGACTGGAGTTCCGCTATGGTTTTGTCTTTGGCTTGTAAACGCCTTTCGACATTAATTCTATACTGAAATATAATGGAAATTTTAATTTTCATCATATTCTACTAAAAATTATACAAATCAGACATTGAACAGGCCAGTAGCGGCGCCACAGATGGGGGGAGGGGGGTACTGGGGGACACGCCTCCCAGTTCTTGGCATGATGAATTTTGTATTTCGTCTAAATTCTCGAGGAAAGGTTAGGGAGGGCTAATATTTAGCAATTTACTTATTTTGTTGCAATCCTTCGATTTTGAAGCTCTTATGTAACCAAAAGTTAGTAATAGGCGTTCCTGCAGGTAAAATTTGCGTTCTTTTTGATAAAAGTACATTTTGGGCTGTAAATAGGACGTGGCCTAAATTTTTTGTTTGTTCCCCCAGAACCTTGTGGCTGGCGCTGCCACTGAAACAGGCAGCGTTTAGTTCGAAAAAGAGAGCATACCTCATCAAAATGAGTCCTTCTACTTTTGAGGGCATCATAAACATTTGTCACCTCTTCCTCCAAATTGAAAATAGTACGTTGATTCTACAGGAAAAATACGAAACAATTATTTTAATTAACCACTCACAATCTCCAAGATACATATTGCTAGATCAAAGATCTTTGATCCAGGTCCAACCCAAATATGCTACTCAAAATGGGAAGACTACAAAACAGGAATTTAATGCTTCCTTTCAGCATAATACTTCAACTTATTAGAATGCCAGTGAATGATCGAACAGTACAACAACACTGTCACGATTCTAGAACAGGAAAATTATTGCAGAACAGGAAAATTAAGATGGTGGCTTATCAAAAAAATCAAAAAGCGCTGTTTGATGGCATCGCGTTCACTTTATCTAAAATATGAAACCTTTGTCTAGATTGTATTGACGTTGCTGTCTCGACGTAACTCATATTTTGAAGTCTTATGCTATCTTGAAATATATGAACAGATCACTCACCTTTCTGATCTCTTCTTCTGCGTCATTTAGCTCAGCCTTCATTGTCTTGATATATCCTTTCAATCGACGGACCTAAAAGAAGTGCCTTTTTATCAATTGGTACCGAAATTCTTCGGTTCTACTATTTTCTAAGAAATTCAATATATAATCAAGCCTATATTCCACTCTAAATCACATTTAGAGTTTTTAAGAGTCTATAAATGACCAAATAAAGTTAAGGAAGAATTTATTATCACAACATACCTGATCATTTAGTTCAGAAAATTCGGAAGCTTTCCAGCGCTTTGAATTAAAAGTCATGGCGTCCATATCACCCTCGGCAGATGAAGATGTTGTCTAAATGTGAGGATATTTTTTAAGGATATCAGTAGTGAAAGGTTAAAGACATTGAGGGGCATTTCACTCTTGCAAATACCGTACGAGATTTTCCCTAAAGCAGAAGGATTTCCGGGGATTTTTCAGATAAAACAATAGGATTTTCACAAAAGATATACGAGATTTTCTTGGAGTGATTTGCACCTCGAAAGATATGATGTTGATTTCACAGAGTATTTAGGAAATTCTTGTCACTAACATGTATTTTTAAAAGAACTGTAAAGGCTGGTTTTCATATAAGTACTTTGTTGTGATTCATCGCAATTCACAGTCGACAATAAAGATTATTTCTGTGATATCAAAACTGGTCAAACTATATGAAAACAGCCTATCATAAATAATTCTAATAGAACTTGATTCAACGTAACTCATTTGAAGAAAGCATGAAATCGATGGTATAATCAAATATTTTTAGTAAATAAAAACTATTATTCAGCTTGTCAGCACATATTATCACAAAAGTGACTTCATTCAGGAAAACGGAGCAAATTAACAACCAAGGAGCTGATAGTCTTTTCTGGGGGGAAGGTGTGATGGTGGTTAACATGCTTACAACCGAAAACAAGGCAATTAATTTTATGGTTTTACATACATTTTGGAACTTTTTTGGCTAAGCCTTTTCAGTAATCTCCGTTCTGCAGTCCCTGAATATATTGGAAGGGGCCAAGAGAGTGCGACCTAAAAAACCTGCTGCACACCCAGAATTGACCAATATTTTCAACGTATGAGCTAAAATTTGATCCAACAGTTTAGATAAAATAATGAAATATTTGCAAAACCTACAGCTGTTGAGGGCTGTTCTGTTGCTACTCGTCGTCTCCGCTGCCTTTTTTCTGCATTTAGGTGCTTCAGCGTTGCCTCGCCATTCACAATTGCACTCAACAGACGATACTGCTCGTCCTCTTTCTCTCCTTGGAGAAAATCGAAAGTGGATAGGGAAATTTTTTGGGCAGACGTGCTCTTCTTCATTTCCCCATTCTGCAGCTGCTCGTCGATTTTCATTATTTGTGCGAAGCAACGTTGACTTACCGCAGCCAACTTGCAGATTTCTTTGTATCGAAAGTTCTGTAAAAAATTAAATTTTAGAATTAAAACTGGATGTTGAACTTAATTAAATAAAAATCTATATATCGATCTTCAAACTGCTAGATCAGAATATATCAGTATAGTTTTTTGTAAAAATAGTTTAAAATCACAAAGTTTATCTATTTTTCGATTAATATCCCTAAGATAAAGTTTTCTTCGAAAACAGGGTGTCATTTTCGGTATTTTACAATTTTTACTTCTTTAGGCACGAAAAGCAAAGACCCCTCTGAATAATGTATTCAACTTACCTCATTTTCCATGCCTGATTCTTGGAGCTTTTTCCTAAAAACCGCCTTCTCCCTACTCGTCAGCAGGTCGGCTGCAGCCTCTACCAAGCTTATGCCGCGAATTCTTGGATAAAGCTCTGTTAGAACATTTCGCGCCCGTACTATATGTTCTGAAATTGTGAACTTTCGTTTATTAGCAACACTGCTAACATGCGTATCTTTCTCACGGGGTTGAATTGGTATTTGTCCCGGACCAAAAACAGATGGATGCTGTAAGCGTGCTGATGCCCCTGGAAGTGTCTCGCTCGATTCAGCGTCTGCCCAGGTCAAAGAATGACACTGTGGAAGATATTCCAAAACTTCTGAAAACTCGTCACAATCGCTATCTTTCTCTTCCCTGCGTTCATCAGAAGACATGTTATAGATCTTACCACTTGCTAATAAAAATTTTTTATTTTGTGCCATTATATTTCCAAATACTTCTGGAGTAATCGCGTATACGTAAAGACACGAATGAAAGTTGAAGCATTTTTACCCACTTTTATTAGTTCTCTTTTGCTAGGTGCGTATTCGGACACTGACAAGCATGACCTTTTTTGGCATTAAGTGAAAGTCGCGTGATTAGTAACATTGGGTAATTCGATGACTCGCATTTTTGACTCATGTTTATGACTAACAGTGTTGGTTGTAATACCGCTACGCGCAGGTTCACTTTAATCTATTTTTACATCATCCTACTTGTCCGCTTTACCGGCTTGGTCATTTCTGTTTGTACATACTGCTGCGTCTACGTATATCATGGTGACATTGCTCAACCTAGGCAGTAACACCCCCATTGATGTATTATCTTGAGAACTCGGCTATTCAATGACTCAGCTCATACTTGCATATACTGACGTACTCCGCGCAGTGGGGGGGGGGGGTGGGGTGGGTTATTTGTTGTTTCATTGAACTTTTTATATACGCTAGGATCCTTCCGATAACTGATGGACCCTATGCCATAAATATAACTTGTGATCTTTTGGTACATAAAAGGGCAATATAATAAAATCTCGTTAACTAGCACTTTCATTAAGTTGAACTGATTTTTAGGTGTCTAATTATTTCCATCTTATTCTGCCTGTAACAGACCGATTCACCCCGTGATGGCTTGCTTTGCGTATGAAATAAAAATGTGAAGCTGGTTGTATTATTCTCACTTAGAAATTTCCAGCTTCCCACAGACTGATTCTGTCCGCTATGGACAGATTCTGTCTGCAACAGACCGATTCACCCCGTGATGGCTTGCTTTGCGTATGAAATAAAAATGTGAAGCTGGCTGTATTATTCTCACTTAGAAATTTCCAGCTTCCCACAGACTGATTCTGTCCGCTATGGACAGATTCTGTCTGTAACAGACCGATTTACCCCGTGATGGCTTGCTTTGCGTATGAAATAAAAATTTGAAGCTGGTTGTATTATTCTCACTTAGAAATTTCCCGCTTCCCACAGACTGATTCTGTCCGCTATGGACAGATTCTGTCTGTAACAGACCGATTTACCCCGTGATGGCTTGCTTTGCGTATGAAATAAAAATTTGAAGCTGGTTGTATTATTCTCACTTAGAAATTTCTCGCTTCCCACAGACTGATTCTGTCCGCTATGGACAGATTCTGTCTGCAACAGACCGATTTACCCCGTGATGGCTTGCTTTGCGTATGAAATAAAAATTTGAAGCTGGTTGTATTATTCTCACTTAGAAATTTCTCGCTTCCCACAGACTGATTCTGTCCGCTATGGACAGATTCTGTCTGCAACAGACCGATTTACCCCGTGATGGCTTGCTTTGCGTATGAAATAAAAATTTGAAGCTGGTTGTATTATTCTCACTTAGAAATTTCCCGCTTCCCACAGACTGATTCTGTCCGCTATGGACAGATTCTGTCTGCAACAGACCGATTTACCCCGTGATGGCTTGCTTTGCGTATGAAATAAAAATTTGAAGCTGGTTGTATTATTCTCACTTAGAAATTTCCCGCTTCCCACAGACTGATTCTGTCCGCTATGGACAGATTCTGTCTGTAACAGACCGATTTACCCCGTGATGGCTTGCTTTGCGTATGAAATAAAAATTTGAAGCTGGTTGTATTATTCTCACTTAGAAATTTCCCGCTTCCCACAGACTGATTCTGTCCGCTTTGGACAGATTCTGTCTGCAGTAGAATGGCTCAAACTTCCGCTCACTTCCTTTCATATCATATTCTCTATTAATTGATTAAAATGACGATAACAGCGTTTGACTACCCAGGAATGGGGATTTCTCATTCAAATTTTGTTTTGTATCTGTTTCTTCTCATGGTTGGGCAGATTTAGGGGCTTGAGTTGGTTAAGTACTTCACAGATTTTGGTAGCAGGCTCCCCCTCTCACTAGCAAAAATAATCGCAATCTTCCATTTGATTTAAAGATACTATATTCATGTGCAATATTCTGTCACAACTAGACGCTCAATCGTCTGAACATAAAGTTGGGCCGTACCCTGAACTTCAAAGAAGATGGGCCATGAATGATATCAGTATCAGGCCATTGCAACCAGTGTGTGCTTGGGTGTGAAAGTTAGTCAACGCAACTGTGACAGCAATGTTGAGTCATGGCGGATGCTGTTTGTTTGCGGGTACTGTTTGATTTCTTTATGTCTTGACCAATCAGCTGAGCAGAAGAAAAAAATTCTGTCCAGCAGAAAAAAAATTTCTGTCTAGGAGAAGAAAATTCTGTCCATATGTGAACAGAATTCCCATTACCCAATCAACTGTCTTTCCCCAAAATGCGCGGTTTGGCTCTTCCAATGAAAGATCTGCTTTTCAGAACATCCAATAGGAACTAAATCGGAGAACGGATACGTCTGTTTCGACCAGTCAATATGCAAGATGCAGGATTTGGCGCGAAATATGTTTTATATTTGGCGGGACTTCTTTATATGTGCACATTCGCGATGAAGCATCAAGTCGAAAGGCATTGAAAATAGATGACCTGCAACTTCATCTTCGAGATTAGGAAAAGGGGTATTTGGCCGCTTATTAATCACACCATTTCAGGTAAGACGATTCTACTGTAGTTTTGTAAAGTTTTAAACTATTTCGCCTTATTTTTTCAAGAGTTTTCTACCTTAGCAACAGTAAAAGACACGTTTTCTAAATTTTAGTTCTAAACTGCCGCATGACATGATGTCACAAATAGTTAATTCCGAAGAAGAAAGCTTTGAGGAAGCTCTCTCTCAAGTAAGTAGACAGATATGGCGTTGCTATTTTTATTATTTCTATGTAACTCTCCGTTGAGCCCCCGTCAATCAATTTCTGGTAGTTTTTGCAGTTACCCTGATCATATTTCGACCCTTCTCTTCTCTTTATTACATTCATGACTTTCATTTGAACCAATTTGTATCCTTTGATTTGCTTGGAATCAGCTGGCAGACTGATTTCACAGACACTGATAATTTCACACTTTAAGACTTCACACGACTCGTTCCTGGAAGTAACATGCTTTACAGGAGTGTAGGCTGTTCTAGACCAATCAGAGTGCAAGTAGTTACTTGAAAAAACAGTATAATCACAGAACAGCTGAATTCATGTCAGCATTTGATCGTCAGTTTTCACGACCAGCAACTTTTTTTAAGATACCAATTGTCTTTTTAAGAACTTTTTTAACATTATTTTGTCATCTTTTTAACACATTCGATCGAGAGGCGATTTTTAGGGCTTACTAAAAGAATACAAGATTATCATATTATTCTATTTTCTGCCCTATACCGCTTCATATTGCCAAAATGGCACTCATACCATATAATGCCACAAATATTTCTGGTAACATATCGATAGCTTCTCAATCAGCAAATTCAGTGCTTCCTCCAAACCCCGATAACGAGATAAATAGCAAAGTTACAAGTCCTAAGGCTACTTCAAACACCCAACTTTCTCAATGCCCAACCCTGTGCAAGGCGGTAAAATATTAATTATAGTGCATAACTTTTATTTTCGGATGATTCTCTATGCAGGCAGTCAACCATAGGCCAAAGCTCAGAAATGTGCTTATTGACTTAAACTTAGAACAGACGGATGAACAGTGTTCCACGGGATCTAGCGTGAGTGATTTTATGTTTCCCATTCTTTTTCTTATGGCAAGTTAAAAACTCAAAGCAACAAAACGTTTTTAGGCGATTCTCTATTACAATCAGAAGACCCCCTTCCAAGAACAGGGTACGCCCCATTCAATAAATGGCACACCAATGACTAACTTTTGGCCACATAAATGTAGTTTCAAAATAGTGAAAACACAACACAAATTATACTTTCTCCACATTTCTCATCAATTCAGACGATTTAAAAAACTAATCCTGCCAGGAAATCGTGGGACGTCTCCACCACCAACTCCATTGTGTTGCTCCATTGCTCTTAATATTATTTATTGTACATTATATTTCAGGAAGATGAAACAATATACGAGGAATTCTACAATTCTGATTCCGAAAAAGAGAACAATGTCCCCTGTGAAAAGGTTTGAAAGCCTTTATACTTGTAGCTGGCCTTAATCTAGATGAAGCAATTTTGTGAAATTTCCCAGATGAAGCAGATTTTTTAACTTATGTACACACTGACTAAACTTAGAATGTTTTTTGAGTCAGGGATGTTTTGCTTTTAATAAGGAGATATATATGCAGCAATCGGATAACTTAAATATAAACTTTGTTCTAAAAACTAATAGAAAGCCTAAATTGATATAGAAAACTTAAGCCAACACCCTTTAATCTAGACAAAACCCAGAGAATCAAGGTATGAAAGGTGGACTTCAGATGTGAAAATCCAGGAGGACTACAGAGCTTTTCGAGTCAAAACTTGTTGTCGACGTGGCTGCTATCAAAAGCTGACTATTGAGCTAATGAGGTTACTGCGTCATCGATTCGCAACAAAGGGGGAAAAACAGCAACGTCAGTGTATCTTAGACGAAATAACGCAATCGCCTTTATTAGAGCCCAAATTGTTTATAGACGGACAAAGGGTTTGCATTAGCACTTGGTGTCTATTTCATGGTTGCTCAACGACCAGGTAAGAAAAAGCCTAGTTTCTATCGGAAATTATAATATTCTGATTTTCTATATAATACAGTCTACTGTTGTAATCATTATGGTGATCAATTATTGCTCTAAATTTTCTTGAAGGTTTTATGAAATATTACAACTTGCGAGAAAGTACGGATTCAAAGCGAATGTTGCAGGATCAAGAAAAGGTGTAAAAAATGTGTCTGCGAAAAGAATACGTGCAAGAAATTGGATGAATACAATGTGCAGCATTGGCGAAATTCTCCCGGATGACGACAAAACAGTATACTTGCCATGCTGTTTCTCGAGAAAGGAGCTGTATGCCACGTATATATCAGACACTAAAGGAGGACAAGTCCTCGGATATACAGCTTTTCGGAAAATGTGGAAAGAGGACTTTAAGCATGTGAAAATTTCAAGGGTAAGAGTACATAAGATCTTCTGTTTATCGACGCTGCAACTCGTTTTTAAAGGCTAAATGGGTTTTTGGGTCTGAGAAATGTGGCTCGTGATATGGCACAAGATTCTTTAGACTTTTTTGTAAGGGGTCTGACTTTTTGCCTCACCTCGATGTTCTTTAAAAGATTCCATTATGAGCCTGGATATATTCATAAAGTATTCACATATTTTTAAAACGTAGTTTTTCGGAAACATATTTCCTTGGGAAGATCGAATAGAAAGCACGCTTGTAAAATAAAGAGATAAATCAATATCAGTCATGCAATTCCCCGGTATGAACATCGCAAAACAGACAACTGCAGCAGCCAGAATGCTGAAAATGGAAACAAATACATAAACATGCTAGTTTTGCTCGAGCGACATTCTTTTAATATTCGTAAAAATCGGGTGATTCTTTGCCTGAATATTCTTAGAAAATTCCTTATAAAACAGTTCATAGCTCTGGTATGATTTTGAGAATCACTTCTATCGCTGCATACACCTGCGAGTTTACATGCGGTTGACATTCTTCATAGTAAAGAAAAATACATTGGGTGAATTTTTTAAAATTACTGTTTACTTGTCTGTCATTAAGTCCTCGATGCCTTCTAGCCAACTCTGTACTAAATTCTTGCGTTAACAGGACGATTGTAAGTTGCTACTCCAAGTTTGAAGCTTGAGGCGACCATCAGGCAACTGTTTTTGGGTGAAAATTGTACATATACTTGGTATCTTTTGTTGAGATATATCTTTTAGATGTTTTTATCTTACAGCGAAAAGGCAGTTTTACAAAATGTGGCGTCTGCGTGCTTTTGAAGGATTTGACTACTGCTTCCACAAATCCAGACAGAAGAAAAAGACTTCTTCAGAAAAAGACAAAGCACATTGAGCAGCAACAGTAAGTTAGGCACTATAATATATTTTATTCAGCATATTTTATTCAGATCAGACAATATATTTTTAATGTCATTCTGGAAATGAAACATAAAAAATGAAAATAATACATTTTGATTTTTTTATTGAAATTAATAACGATAATGTTTATATCTTCCTAGAGCAGAAAGACAGAAGTATTACCACCACATCGCTAAAGCGCGAAAACACCCACATAAATATATCTCGATCATTTCTGACGCCATGGATCAGTCCAAAACTAATATTCCGCATTGGCTTTCAAAATCAAAGGTCCCTATCATTATTCTTTTTCATAAAATTTAAAATTCACAGTTGAATTCTTCATATTTAATGAAAAAAATGGGAAAGTAATGTTTAATAAGTCCTGCAAAATAATATATTTAGAATCTATATTTCCTTTCATTTATTTGTTCCAGTCTAACAAGGACGAATTCCTGAAGACCCATGTAACTGGTTTATTATCTCATGGAACTGGAACCTGTTACCAATTTATCGATCTTATGCAATGGGCACACGATTCAAATTTGGTGATGAATACGCTGTACAGAGTGTTGGTAGATATTGCCACGGTACGTTAAAAAGTCAGATTTTTTATTTTTACCACTGGCAGATAGCTATGGCGGATAAGATTTAACTTTTCTAAAAATTTCGAAATTATATCCACAAGTTTTATCCAGAATATTGTGTAAACGAATTTTGTCTACACTGTTGATATTTGCAACACTGACAAATATGTTTATGAACTGCTGTCTACAAAAAGAAACAAAAAAAGTTGCTTTACGCTATTTCTGTACTTTTCTATGTTTGCCATCTTCA
Source organism: Rhopilema esculentum (assembly GCF_013076305.1). Next base: position 6,603,649 of record NW_027019640.1, read on the forward strand.
GAAATGATTATTTTCAACAGGAACAACGACTCTCACCAGTGTTGTACCTGCAACTGGACAACTGCTGGCGAGAAAATAAGAATCGCTACATCTTCGCATTCCTTGCCTGGCTGGTTCAAAAGGATGTCGTTAGGAAGGTAAATTTAACTTGAGTTTCTAAATAGCGTGCTACTTCTATGTGGCTTTTGTTCGGTTTTTCTCAAGCATTTTGTTCCTGACAAGCCTTTTTCTAGAGCACCTCTAAGGGGACTATATTGAAAATAAGGTCAGCTAGACCTTTTAATGCTATCTCTGCCACTAAAATTAGGGGTGTCTATCTTTTTGTTTTTAATGCAAATTATTGTATTATATTTATTTTAACTTTTATTCCTTGTGAATACTTTAAGTGTGGCGAATTATACATACATACATAGCCGTTAACCTTTTTCTAATTAGTTGTGTTTTTATCTTTTAAGGTCAAACTGTCTTTTTTAATGGTTGGACATACACACGAGGATATAGATCAGGTATGTTAGATGCTATCTACAATGAATCATACGTTGCTAGAAATAATTCTCTAACTAGAGGTATAATAGTTTACATGAATTTTTCCTAGATGTTCAGTAGAAACGCAGTCCAACTGCACAAAGAAAATGCTGTGACGCTCCCGCAGTTGGAAGGTGTTTTTCGCAAGGCATACACCCCTCGCCCAACAGTAACCACGCTTCGGTTCCTTTTCGATTTCAAAGGGTTCCTTTCTAAATACATCGCAAACATCCGCAACCACAGCAAACCCCACGCTTTCAAATTCGAGAAAACAGCTTCTGGACAGGTTGGCATTACCTATAAGAACTGGGCAGCAGATGAGGGATGGCTACCTCGTAACATTAATGGTGACAGAGAGCAGCCTCTGTTAATTCTCAATGAAGAAGTGCCCCAAAACGATTTCCCTTTACCATTGCAACCCGAATTCGATGTGAAAAACGATTTGGAAACAATGAGAAAAGAAGCGACAACTGCAGCTGCCAGAATGACTGAGAGTGAAATGTTGTGGTGGAAGGAGTTTCTTCAACAACAAGAATCCACGAGGTCCTTCTGGAAGTCTTTAACGACAGGCAAGAAGCGTTCGCTGTCACGGAAATTTTGGGACAATATGATTTTAAAACCATATCTAGAGGAACGAGCACCAGAAAGTGATCCAGACGAGCAACGAAGAGAAGATGAGATAGATGAGATGATAAAAAATACAGAAAATTTCAAACAGGTTTGTAAAATGAACTGGCAGTGTTAGCTTTCTTGAGTGATTTACATTAAATGATAAACCAGGTGAATATGCCCCTGAATATAAGCCTATCGAGTGTTGTTGTTGTCTTGAAAACCAAAAGCAGACCATGTCAGTAATGAAGATATGAACAGATTGTATTGAGCCTATAAATGTAATGCAATTGCTCTCTTTTTCAAGTGCACATTTTCAATTTATAAGAACAAAGGTTAAAAGAAGATTACTAACAAAAGCTTTCAGTGAATAGAGGACTTTTACATTGTAGAACAAATTTGTATTAACATTAAACCATAAAATTGAAGCAAAAATTTCTGATCACTTGGAAATGCAAAAATCGATAAATTAAGACGTTCCATCCCTATGACAGGATATTTTTATCATTTTTGATATATTAAATTTATTCACTGTTGTTTATCATACGCTCCAATAATTGTCATACGCTCCAATCTCTATTTTATTTTCCTCTCCGAAAAATAATTTCAACTTTTAAAATTAACCATTGACACCTTTTTACTAGCAAAAACCTCTTAAAATGAGAAAACTTTTGCTAAAATATCCATGCATGGTTTTTTATAAAAGTACATGTAATCTTTGTGCAAATACTAATCAAAGCTATGTACTTTCCGATGAAATTTTACTCTTTTTTGGAACAGTATGAGACAGTTGTAGTTCATGGAAGCTTAGCAATATCTTAGGAATATTTTCCTTTTTTTTACAGGTGGAGATAATTAGAAAAAGATGACTAAGAAAACGTGAAAGTTAGGTAAGTATTTGTAGCACTTCGGCAAATTTTGATACTTTCTGTCTAGATAATTGACGGAAATCATATAAGCTTCTACATACTTTCAAGTCCATAATGGTCCTTATTGGCATTTAACTAACCATAGAATTTTCAACTACGGCATTTTAAACGATAAATATTGAAGGGCTTTCACATTGTAATTTGATGGTTTAACTTTGTAATTGTAAACAATCATTTTGTGGTGCAAAACTTAGAAATTGGTTTGATTAAAGCAAACATTTCAGTCAACATATTTTGTCAAACAATTGCCCCTTTTTGATAACAGTAGCTGTAGTATTGACAAAGTTTACCCTGTATGAATGTTTCTCTTATTATCTTTATTGTTATCATTAAGTCTGTTAAATGACCAATAATGTAAGCAAAAAAGATGACACTCGTTTGAACATGCAAACAAAAATCAGTACTGCAGGAAAAGGAGTAGGCCAAAACTTTACTTAGCTAATAGTGAGACAAATGGGATAGCAAACAAAGTAGATAGAGCAAAAGCATTAGGAAAAAGGTCAACATCTTTCCTTACAAATAAGCAACACTAAAATTAACAAGTCTTGCCGAGGGCCTTAAATTGAGAAGTAGTGCATAATCAATGAATTTTCTAGGAATCTTAATTCCTATTAGATCAAAAGCAGCAAAATGCAACATAAACAACACTGGAACAATAAAAAGAGGTCTTAAACGAACTAAGTTTTTTCTTTCTTTTCTAGAGGTTCATTCGGTTCCTGAAAAGCTTCTTTTGTATTTCGTGTAGGCCCGTCAACTCGACTTCCGTCCTCACCAAGTGGCCGACCGCGTTTCTTGCATCGCGCAACATTTTTGTTCTCGATAAGCTTTTGCTGTACCAAGACGTTGATCAAATTATCTTGTGACCATGGCCACCTCGGATCAATTGTAGATGAGTCCGTTCTCCTAAGTTTTGGTAGTTCGTTGTCCATTGCTTAAACTCTTATCAAAATTATTATGTAGCAGACTAATTGAACTGAATTAGGTTTTGGAACGCTATTCACCCCTTAACTACTTTTTGTGCCGACAAGTACCACTGTACAATCTCGTTTTTATGTTTAACAGTTTATTTTCAATATGGAACCACTTCAAACCGAAATTACGTTTGAAAACATACAAAACTGAAAACTAAAATCCTCAACCAACGTTTATCGTTAATGTTTTCGCCGCTGCAGTTTTTGGGGCACTAGAGACTTTTTTTTGTTTAGATTTGCAATTTAGATTTTATCGCAGAAATAACACATTTTTGGTACCGATTTCATCTGATCGTGCAGAATCTTCAGCCACTCCAACTGTTTTCTTTCAAACTCGATGAAAGTTTAAATCATAAAAATTAAGGTTCAAATCTAAGGTTCAAATATGTTTTAAAATACGGTCCTATATATATGTTTTAAAATACTCTCAGCCGCTTTTTAATGCTTCCGAAATCATGCTTATGGAATAGGACCGTATTTGTATCATTAGATTTTACATTTTGATATCAAATTTGTTGTTCTGTATGTTCTTGTTGAAATTTATGATGAAGCAACACATCTTAAAAGATTTAATATTTTTCTTTGATCTTAAGGCGAATTTACACTTTGTGTTGGGCAAAAATAATTTAAGAATAATCTTAGGCTCAAAACCTGAAGTTTTTAAGAATATTGAGGCTCGGCAAAAAATAGGTATTCTTATTCTTATTAGCTTGTACATTATTTCTTCTGTCTCAATAAATAAGCAGACGGAAAATACACTTATTGAAGAAATTTTTATTTTCACTTGGAATTTATGTCCACAGGCGGAACTCTATTCGCTTGTTTTAATCGACTTTCTGGTAACCATTATCTTCATTCGAGCACCCTACCCTAAAACATTGTAATGTGTAATGAGTTTGGTTGCCACAGATTTGAGTTTGCTAAACAACAGTTGAAATATTAACGTGCCGAGGAGCGAAGAGGATAACACCTTTGCCGAGTAAACACAAAAATAACGATTGTCAACGATTGTGAAAGTACAGAAGGGTTTACTTACGCGTACCAGTGTATGACTGTTATGTAAACAATCTGGATAAAACGGGTATTCAAAGAAAGAAAATATTAAATGTACCCCCAATAATTGTAAAGGTGTACTGTGTTTCCTTATTTCCTATACAGTACATAACATTTTTAATTAATCATTTCGCTACTTACAAAAAATCCTGTCCCCGAGCCTCTATTTTCGCTATAATTTCAACATAAGTTGAAGATAGAGAATTCAACATTGTAAATCTGGTCGACGTTTGTTTTGAAAAAAACTTTAATGGCTTGGCTGTCCGTTTTTGTCGAGCCCGGTTGTCGAGCGGTTTTACCGTAAGATTTTATGGAATTTGTTATGTAACTAGCTTTGTATTTTATCGTGTAGGCTTTTTGCTGTCATTGGAATCCGATTGTCAACGATTATGAAAGTAGAGAATGGTTTACTTTGTACATTTGTACTAATTTGAAACAATGATTAAAGCGCAGAGCTAGCAGCGAAGTACATGTCTATTGTCTTTCTTGCATAGTTTTGAATTCCTTCAGACCACATGCGGATTGATGCTGGTAATAGTCCTTGTGTAAATATAATTTGACAACCAAACAAGGTGTTAATGTGTAATTCGGATCCCTGTGGCGGGCTATATGTCCATAATAAAAAACTGTAACCTGATTGGCCAATACCCCATATTCTGTCTATGAGGTTCTGTCTGTGAATATATCAGACAGATTATGTCTATGTCCGTATTGCAAGTGACAACTCCGGATTACAAATGCACTCTGTTCATATTATGATTCACAGTGTCAAATGCCTTTTGTAAATCAATAAAAATCCCACAGCAAAATTTCCTATTGTCTAGTGAATTCTTAATGGCATCTGTTATGCTAACAAGAACATGGTCAATAGAATAATTAGCATGAAATCCAAATTGTGAAATATATAATATTTCATGCTTTTCAAGAAATTTGTAGAGACGTTTGTACATAACTCTTTCAATGATTTTGCTAAAAATAGAGAGAGGAGAAAGAGGTCTATAGTTAGAAGCTGCAAGTGGACAACCTTTCTTGAAAAGTGGTATAACTTTAGCCAACTTCATTTTGTCCCGGAAGATTCCAGACTGGAAAGATTCATTTATGATTTGAGAAAGAGGAGATGATGTAAGTGGGGAAAGAGGTTTTAAGATTTTCATAGGAACACTATTTGGTCTGAGAGACTTTCCAGCTTTAAGGAGCGAGATTATCTCAGATTATCTCAGACAGTGAAGAAGAAGCTTCCAATTCTGCTTTGCAAGTGACTTCATAGATCTTGGTATGTTTTTGGTGATGTTATGAGAAACGTTAAAAACAAAAAACTTATAAAAAACATTCGCTATAACGACAGGATCTGATGCAACATTACCATTTGAGTCCTTAAGATTACTTATAACATTAACACTACTTGATTGCCCAATATCTAAGACTGATTTAATTCCTGGCCATAATTGTTTCATGTTATTGCTATTTTTCTGGAAAAAGTTGTAGAAGTAGCTGGCTTTACTTTTTCTCAGGGAAAATCTGATACCAAGCATCTGGAGTTGGCTTCCTTGAGAGGGTTCTGACAAAGGATTTTAACCCCAGCCCAGCTCCCTGCTATTATTAGGAAAAGTTGCATTCCTGATAGGCCTTCTAAGATTTTCTTCACCTTGTGTCCACAAAACATCAAACACTCAAAGTAATGGTCATCCAAGTCCCAGAATGATTTTCTCTGTCCCAGTGCCGAAACCAATAGACAGAGCCAGGTGGTTGCCCAAGCAAGTTGCAAATATGGTAACGAGAGGGCGTACTTTAAAACAAGGTCTATTGAATTTTACTAGAAAATCAGTGATGCTGCACCTGACATTGGCAGGTGATTTTTGTGCACTCACACCTGAAGTGCTTGTTGAAATTGTATCTACTCTGCAAACAGGGTGCCAAAGTAAGGAACTCCCATTTGCCAGTACATCCTTTCAGCAATGGCGGCGCCAGCCACTACGCTCTAGGGAGGACAAAATAAAAAATTTAGGCCACGCCCTTTTAGCGCTAGGAAACGCCCCTTTATAAACAAGGAAAGCCAATTTTAGGAACGCCCATAACTAACTGTTGGCTATGTAAAGGCAGTTTGAAAATCAAAGGATGACATCAAATAATGTATGTTGCCAAAATGTTTCCCCTCCCCTAACATTTTCTCATCAGATTTAGAGGAAATACAAAATTGATCCTGCAGAGAACTGAGGGGGACATGTCCCACGCCGCTACTGCCCTTCAGGACCTCCTCTTAAGTTTCTTTATAAGTATATCAAACTTAGTTTGACATATGTACTCAAGGTCATCAAAAGCAGGGGACTTGGGGTTGAAGCCCCATCTCTCCATATCTGTCAAACTATATCAAATACTCAGGGGGAGTGAGGGGTCTAAATGGTGTAGAGCAAATAGCTCAGGGGTATTGACCCGCCTTGTTAATGCATATACAAGGGTGGCACCAGATGGGGGTCTGGGAGGCAAAAAAATGTCTTTAAGCAAAAATAAGGGTAGAGTAAAATAGAGATAGAAGAAAAGAATAATGCAATGAATCCTATTACAGTATTGCTTAATTTCCAAGTGATAAGCTGGTGTCTTATGGTGCAGCATAAAAAGTAACGAATTCCATTTTAAGACTTGAATTAATCAAACATAATAAAAACATGTCTTAAAAATAGCAAAATGTTTGCAAAAAAAGGACTGCAAGGAATATTTTGAAGTGTACTTTAAGCTAGTCTAGAGGGCATGGTCGGAAAAATTCTCTGCTCGCTTTGCTTGCAAGGAAGCCTCATCTTCGGATATACTGTAATGCCTCGAATAAGCGCACGGGCGCTTATTTAATTTTTGAGGCTCCAGGGTGGGCGCTTATTCGAGGGAGGTGCTTAATCGAGGGGCGCTTATTTAAAAAGTAGATTTGGGTTGCAAATTTCTTTCTTTCTTGTTGAATTGCCTTCCAATTATGCTTTCGTTGAAAATTCGAATAACCGCCGTTTCTGAAGGTTGAAGGATGGGCGCTTATTCGACGGGTGGGTGCTTTTTCAATAACTTCACCTCTAGGGTGGGCGCTTATTCGAGGGGAGCTCTTATTTGAGGGGGGCGCTTCTTCGAGGCATTACGGTACCTAAGCTAAGGCCTCCGACCACCTATCGCCTGCCTTCTAATTTACCGCTAGCATAACCAGTGTCCCCATAAACTCATAGGCATAAAATATCGTGAAGCATTTTAGTGCGTTTATCAAAAGTTGGTTCTTTAGTCTAATGATCTTATCAACTCGATCACCTCACTTTGGAATTCTTGGTGCCGCCCCTTTGTAGAACTAGAATGTGCTATAGTTCTGTGGAGAATGTTTCGGGACAGCCCTAAAAAAATTGACAGCATCCCCCGTCAGCAGCCAATATGTTCTCAGTTTGACTTAGTAGCTTGTTAATTTAGCTGTTCTATTACATAACGCTAAAGGTAAAACATCAGATAATGTCTTCTTTCGTGACGCGTTATTTTCATTTAGGCCAAACATAGCAACCGGTTTGCTGCTAGTCTTGCCGTTTCATTTGAAAACAAAAAAGGTTAATAAATTAGACTCAATAAATAGAAAAAAATTATCAAACGTTTATATGTGTTTGTTAAATAAGCAAACTACAATACATGATCCAAGAAAAGCTGCTGCAAAAAACTACAAAAAGTGGGGCCTAACAACAACTTACGTGGGAGCTGATGCACCTTCCTGCCTTCGTGCGCCTTTCTGAGCGCTTGCACACGACCCCATCGGTATCACGTTTCCTTTTTAATCCTCTTTTAATTCTATCTCCTTGCCCTTTACCTGCGACCAGGCAGGAACCACAAAGTATGCTGTGACTAGCTTTTTGCTCTGGCTTAGGCCTTAGTTTTCTCTGGTGACAAGTAATCAATTCACTCACCATTATGCTTGTTGCTATGTTATCGTTGAGAAGACTATTAATTATTTCCGCCTTCAACACGGACGTCACAAAAAACCACATGTTTTGAGTTCTTTCTAAGAATCTACACCTCCCAAACTTTGACTCTCTCTACAAAATAAATCAACTTGCTCTAGATGTCATACATTTGCATCTATCTCCGTTTAATTTCAAGTGAGTGGGATAAGCGGGATCACGCGAATTTTTAAGAATTAACTTTCGCCAATCAACCGAATTGGGAAATATCGCAGGAATAGACCTTCGCGTTTTCAGAAAATTACGATAAGTAAATAAACTTCGCAAATTGAGTTTCTTGTCAATTTTGTAATATTTTTGAATATTCAATACTAATGTTGTGGCTTATTTCGCAAGAGTTGGTGTTCAACAAGATTAACTCGAATTCTTATTGGGTCGTAGAGCAACTACTTGTTAGGGGAAAAAACTTTCGCGGGAAGAAAATTTCGGGTTTTTCGCATTTTCGCGTTTTTGGCCTAAGATCGAAAAAGTTTACAGTCTTTTTTACAAGAAATAGCAAAATTAAGTTCGGGAAGAAAGAAAGAAAGAAGGAAAGAAAGAAAGAGGGATATAGATATGAAAACATCGTAAAAGGGTATGAAAAATTGCGTGGATAGGGTAAGGTAAAGTGAGAGTTGGCCTAAATTTAGGGGGTTGGCCTGTGTACCTAAAAAACAATTGGTGAGATCGTTTTAGTTATTGTCTTTGCTTTTTCAACTGCATTTGAGTTGCAGTTTTATAAGTCGCTTGTGTCTAACATGGATGAGGAACACCATGATATTCCTCGTGCCGAGAAGACGAGCGTGGATGCCAGATTGTTGGTTATTGAGGCTCTATGCAAAAGCTTAAACACGCCTTTATCGTTTTTTTCTAGCCAAAAACAACAGCCTGGAGTAGGTAGTATTACAATGCCTTGTGCTGCTCCTAAATCTAATTTTTCTGATTCTTCAGCAACTTTGCACGCGCCACCATTTGTTGCAGTGTCTTCGGCGGCAGATGCTTCTGGTATGTCTAATCAAGATGGGTTTCCAACATTCCCCGTTTTATCTCAGATGTCTGGTTTAGAATCCGCTATTCCAGGGATTGGTTAGGTCTTAATTCACAGCTATTTTTGTCAGCCCAACCCTCGGGACCATACTTGACTGTTTCGGGGGTTATACCACCAGTTCCCGGTTATTTAGTGTCCACCATCAAGAAGGACTTTTTTGTCGACTTGACTTTGCTCCGTCCTTGCAACCTGGACAAATTGCCGGATGTTGAACCTGTAAGCCCGCAACTTACTCGCCTACTTAAATGTGATAGGAAGTTTCCGGAGCTGCAAGCAATATTATCGTTTCGTGATTGGGCAGAGGCTATGCTGGTGTGGTTTCTCAGTGTCACCCTGAAAAGATTAATGACCTAGTTGCTTATTTTTTGTTTATAGCCAAAACAAGCAGAGATTCACAAAATTTGGGTTGGTTAGATTATGACCGAGCTTTTAGGAAGAAGGTTGCAGGATCTCCAAGTATTTCATGGTATTCCGTCGATACCCCCACTTTATTTGGCTACTGTTGTGGGGAGGGCTGAGAATAACAAGTCTATCATGGTGTCTAACGGTAGGCATGGAAAGTTTTCATCAAGCTCTCCATTCAATCAGAAATTGATTTGTTTTAAATATAATGATGGGTTATGCTCAGTTCAAGATTGCCAGTTTCGGCATGTTTGCCGTTCAATTTTAAGAGAAGACTGGAATTAATCAAACGTATTAAGAGCGTGCCTTGAAAATAACAAAATGTTTTAAACGATTGCAAGAAAATACCTGCAAGAAATATTCTGAAATGTATTTTAAGCTAATCTAAAGAGCGTGGTCGTGAAAATTTTCTCCTTGCTTCGCTCGCAAGGAAACCACTTCTTTCAAATATCCGTGATTCCTCCGCCAACCTCTCGCCGGCCCCTTCAAACGTACCGTTAGCATAATTAGTGCCCCATAAAATAATAGGCATAAAATATCGTGAAGCGTTTAAGTGCGTTTATCAAAAGATGGTTCTTTAGTCTGATAATTCTATCAACTAGAGCCCCCCCCCCCCACTTTGAAATTCTTGGCGCCGCCCCTGTGAAAGACTAAACGATCTCATAGTTCTGCCAATATACGTCCCTGCATCGCAGTAGCTGCCTAAAAAATTCACCATATCTTTGAAACGCGTTCAGATTTGTAAGAGTTATTAGTTTCTATAGACTAAACACTGAGGCAACGAACATCATAGAGAAATCAGTTTTGTTGATTTTCTTGATTACTTAGATAAAACATAAATCAAAACTATGGACGAAAATTTGCATAAAAAGAAGCATAAATGAAGGATTTTTCTATGAATTCAGAGCCTGGATAAATCCCGAACTAGGCAGACTTAAGTGTGAGAAGTGACGTCATTGGCAATATAATAGAGGAATTCAGAGAGATCGTGACACAGGGGGGCAGGGGGCCTAGAAATCTTTAAATTATAGGTGATATCATTTATGTATGACCTTGTAACGAATGTAAAATGTCCTGTCTACACTATACTATTGAACCTTGTTTCAGCCTGGGTAGGGGGTAGAGTGAACTCAAGTAATATTTTCTGTAGGTTGATCTGGTATGATTTTGCCCGGGCGGCCTAGGTTGACTCGGCCCGGGTGGCCTAGGTTGACTCGGCCCGGGCGGCCTAGGTTGACTCGGCCCGGGCGGCCTAGGTTGACTCGGCCCGGGCGGCCTAGGTTGACTCGGCCCGGGCGGCCTAGGTTGACTCGGCCCGGGCGGCCTAGGTTGACTCGGCCCGGGCGGCCTAGGTTGACTCGGCCCGGGCGGCCTAGGTTGACTCGGCCCGGGCGGCCTAGGTTGACTCGGCCCGGGCGGCCTAGGTTGACTCGGCCCGGGCGGCCTAGGTTGACTCGGCCCGGGCGGCCTAACGGTTGACTCGCCCGGGCGGCCTAGGTTTGACTCGGACCCGGTGCGGCCTACGGTTGACTTCTGGCCGGGGCCGGCCTAGGTTGACTCGGCCGGGCGGGCCTAGTTGACTCGGCCCGGCGGCTACGTGACCGCGCCTTAGGTTGACTCACGCCCGGGCGGCCGTAGGTTGACTCGGCCCGGGCTGACTCGCCCGGGCTCTCGCCCGGGCTGACTCGGCCCGGGCTTAGACTCGGCCACGGGCTGATGCCGGTGCCCGCACGCGTGCTGACTGGGGATCGCCGTGCCGGCGGCTGATCAGCCCGGGCTGATTCGAGGCTCCGCGGCTGACTGCCCGAATCGCCCGGGCTGTCGCCGGGTGACTCGGGACCTGCGCTGACCTCGGGGCTGATACTCGGCCCGCTTGCGCGGTGACACCGGTGACTCCCGGCTGACTCGCGGCGCGCCGGCTGACTCGCCCTGGCTGATCGCCAGGGCTGACCGCTCAGTGCACTCTGCCGGCTGACTCGGCCGGCTGACTTCGGGCGGGTTTAGATAATGTATTGTTGTAACCGGAAAGAGGGAGCCCCGTTAAATTTTCTTCACGCATGGCGAATAAGTGCGAATGAAAAAATGGTGCCAAATTTTTTCTGCATTTTCATCAGCTCTGTGTCTTTCGTATAGACTTTGAAGTTACGGTAAACGTTATTTTGGAACGAAATACATTTTTCGGATATTCCACTTTCTAGAGCGACTTTGAGGTAACTCAATTGATAATCCATTGTTTGGAAACCAGCAGAAGTTTTGTAAATTCAAATAAATTTCCACGTTAAATCGTTGGAACTTTCCCCTAACTTCTTATATAAGAACTATTGTTGAGGTCTGAAAATCTTTCGACCTGTGTAAGCCGATTATCGTGGATTTGCGTTGTTGGTCGGGTAGTTATCATTTTACAATATGATGGCACACCCAATGTATGCCATATGACTGTGTTTTATTACAACATAGCTTATTGATCTTAAAGCTTTTCAAGTGAATTGGAACAGGATTTCACTGTGGTATCTACGAATGTACTTGCAAGTATGATTCAGTAAAATTCCGTTTTCTACAGACTTACACACCTGCTACATACAGGTACGCGAAAAAGCTGTTTAATGTTACCCAGATTTAATGTAATGGCTCAAAAATTACACCGCGGCCAGGACAGATGTGGTGTACAAGTGTGTTAAATTGTGGTAGGTGGGAATTTTTTAACGCAAACTATGTCATAATTCAATTGATGAATATGAATTTATCACTTGAAAAAAATAACGAATTATGAGAACGACGTTTCAAGCATGAGCGTTTATCAACATTAGCATATTTATGTCCATAATTCATTTGTCTTAAAATCTATGCAATGTATGATCGAGAAGGGGCATTATATTGCAAGATTAAAACGGGGGCTTGTCCGCCCTTCCTCCTCCACCAGGGTTGGCCGCAGAAAGAGAAATGCTGGGTGGGCTGTAATGTCAGAGTGCCGAAGTGCGTGAGACACCAACAAAGATTATATAGTCTGTTTGTAATTCACTTCAAAAAAGTAAAAAAAAATCTGAGAGATTATCAAGCAATGAAAGATAACAAATCACGAATTTATGAATGTCCGACATTGCTTAATTATTTTTGAATAATTGAGTTGCGAGGAGGGGTCATTATTTTTTTTTTGGGGGGTCTTCCTGCCGATCACCTGTTGTACCGGATAATATTTTAAATCATCTATTGGAATTCAGAAAATGTCGAGAATTTGATGTTTATTTTTTCAAATTGCCTTTTGGGAAGAAATTTCTCAGTCAAATTGA
>NW_027019640.1:6616519-6638921 GCF_013076305.1 Rhopilema esculentum
TCGGCACGGCCTGACTCGGCCCGGCCTGACTCGGCCCGGCCTGACTCGGCCCGGCCTGACTCGGCCCGGGCTGACTCGGCCCGGGCTGACTCGCCCCGGGCTGACTCGGCCCGGGCTGACTCGGCCCGGGCTGACTCGGCCCGGGCTGACTCGGCCCGGGCTGACTCGGCCCGGGCTGACTCGGCCCGGGCTGACTCGGCCCGGGCTGACTCGGCGGGTTTTAGATAATGTATTGTTAACGCGAAAGAGGGTCGAGCCCCGTTAACTTTTCTTCTGCGCATGCGGAATAAGGTTGCGAATTGAAGAATGTGCCAATTTTTTCTGCATCTTTTCACACAGCTTGTGCTTTCTATTAGACTTTGAGGTTACGGTAAACGTTTTTTGGACGAAATCATTTTTCGATATCTCCACTTTCTAGAGCCGAACTTTGAAGGTACACAATTATAACCATGTTTGAAACCAGCAGAAGTTTTGTAAATGCAAAAAATTCCATGTAAACGGAAGTTTCCATAACTTCTTTATCAAAACTACTTGTTGAGGTCTGAAAATCTCTCGACCTGTTAAGCCGATTATCGTTGCTTTGCGGTTGTGGTCGTATGTCTCATTTACAATATCGCATGGCACACCCATGTATCCATATGACTGTGTTTATTCAAACATGCTTATTGATCTTAAAGCTTCGAGTGACTTGACCCGGATTTCACTGTGGTTTACGAATGTACCTTGCAAGTATGATCAGTAAAATTCCGTTTTCTACAGACTTACAACTCCTCTACATACAGGTACGAAAAAGCTATTTTGTACCCAAGATTTAATCGAATGGCTCAAAAATTAGCACACGGCCAGGACAGATGTCGGGTAAGCAAAGTGTGTCTAAACTTGTGTAGCTGGGTATTAGTTTACTGCAAACTATGTCATAATTCAATTAAACTAGGAATTATACTTGAAAAAAATAACGAATTAATAAACGACGTTTCAAGCATAGCCCGTTATCAAATTAGTATATTTATGTCATAATTCATTCTTAAAATCTCATGCAATGTATGACGGAATGGGGAATTATATTGCAAGTTAAACGGGGGCTTGTCCCCAGGGTTGGCGCCAGAAAAGAAATGCTGGGGGCTGTAATGTCAGAGTGCCGACAGTGAGTGAACCACCAACAAAGATCTAATATAGCTGTTGTAATTCCAGTTCAAAAAATGAAAAAAAAACTGAGAGAAAATCAAACAATGAAAAAAAGATAACAAAATCACGAATCTTATGAATGTGCCGACATTGCTTAAATTTTTTTGAAAATTGAAGTTTCGACGGAGGGGCTCAATTAATTTTTTTTTGGGGGGGGCTCCTGCCATCCCTGTTGTCCCCGGATAAATATTTTAAATCACGCTTTTTGGAAATTCAGAAAATGTCGAAATTTGATGTTTTTTCTTTTCACAATTTGCTTTGGGAAGAAGATTCTCAGTCAAATTGACTGTATTTGAAACTCTGAAAGGGTGGCAAAATATTTAGGTATCGAATGATGTAAAGTGGTTTGCAGATTTTGAAAGTTAGACTAAAGCCTAAAGCTTAAACCATTCTTCAGTTAGCGCGACACTATCTTCTAAGATTTTACAGAGAAAGCAACTTCTCTTTCCAGCGTAGGAGACGAGATTATTTTCGATTAAACACGCAATCTTCTGAAATTTAGCAAAATAATGATTTCATTCTCATCAAACGGTAATTTATGAATTTTTTAAAGTTTTAAAGCGTTTCTTTGAAAAAATAAAGAGGGGCTTTAGCTCCTACTAGCCTAGTATGATGCCCGTACAATTATGCGTAATTATGGTCAGGCATTGAACATGTGCTTATAAGACTATTGACTTTTCAGAAAGATATCTGACAAGACAACATCATTTGGAAACATGGGTTCTAAGGGATCCTCATGCCACCCGTTCGTGCAAATTGATAATTTCGCAGATTGATGGGCTCCTTCTGTATGAGAAAGACATGGTAAAAAGGACAAAGAATCTCTTAAGAAAAAACACAGATATTATTCAGTAACGAAAATTATTTAATTTTGAGGAAAGATTGGAATACTTTTATAAGTTATTTTCAAAACACACGGCTTAATCTTCCATTAATACTTGTAGGAGTTTCACAGAAGTGGACTGGCAGCAAACCTCTCGGGTTGCTATATACAGAAAAGGGGCCCGTAGTACGTATAATGTAAGCAACAGGGGTGTTGTGGCTCCTAGGAAAGGGCCGGGAGAAAATTATCATAAGGGGGCCCACTCTTGTGTATGATATCTCCAATCACAAACCCAAGTCGCCAAAAATGATATGTACCTGGAAACCATGCACCTATGAAATATTAAAAAGATACTAGTTTTTATCATTTTTAAAGGTTCATCTGCTATATTTGCTGGGGTGTAGCCCCTTTTCTCTAACTATAGTCTCTTTAAGACTGCAAAAAATGAGGAACAAATCCAATGCTGTAGTGCACAGTTGATACTAACAAAAATGCAAAAGAAGACGACCTATGTGCACTGCGAGCGAAGCGAGCAGAAAATTTGTTCGGCCTTGCCCTTTAAATTAGCTTGAAACACGTTTCAGAATGTTTTTTACAGTCGTTTACCTCGTTTTACAAATTTTTAGGCATACTTTTTTGCGTTTCGTTGAAATTCAGTTCTTAAATTGGAATTCCTTGCTTTAAGAGGACCCCTAGACCTCGAGGCCCTGGGACAGTTTGCCCCTTCTTGTCCCCTCTCGGAAGCTCTGTTCATATTCCACGCATCTCTTTCACAGTTGCCTGTTTGTAAATGTCGACCACCTCTAATTCTGAACTGTGAACTTGAGTATAAATGTAAGTGAGGCGTTTTCTCACCGAAGATTTTGTTCATATTAGATATTTTGCTGGGTTTTACAAACTCACTTGAAAGGGGCTCACCGAGAAATTTCCCGGTGTCCCGCCTAGCCACAACGCCCCTGGTAAGCAATACTGAAATGTTTTCTTTCTAAGGATTTTATCTTCATTTTTGTGACTTGTATTCTCTTGAACATAGATATCTTTGAAATTAACAGAGTTATTTTCTCGAATTTATCTCCGTAGGGCCCGGTTATTATGAAGTTGAGAGGGCCCGGGTTGCGATCGCAACATAGCATCCCTGCCAGTCCGCCACTGGAGTTTCATATTTTCCAGGCTCTTTCTGTAGAATTCCAGGTTTGAGGTGTTTCTGCCAAGTTCCAAACAAGGAGAAGAGGGGGGGGGGGTACGGCTGGTCATTAGTCAGGGGATAAAATGCCCCGTTTGTCACTAGACACGACTTTTGAATAAAGTTGGACAAAATTTCTTTTTAGTACAAAACGTAGGAGTTTTAGCGATTCAAATACAAAATCAAGATGCCTTTGAGTTCTTAGTTGAAATGCAAAATTAAATAGCCTGTCACAGGACGTTTAAAAATTGTTATCTTTTATCATTCCTAGAGCAGACTTAACTATTAAGGGATATTTGATGGGACAAGAAAAAAGCCAGGGCCTATTTCAACAAATTTCCAATACTGCACATTTTTAAGAAATTTTCAATACTGCACATTTGTAATCATATTTTCTTAAAGGAATTTTTGTTGTTGAAATCAGTGCAAACCCCTGCAAACCCCAGCTATCTTAGCCATGCAAGTGTAGCGAGGAAATTGCCTGAATTTTGAACACGTGTATAGACCATGACGGAGGGATCACAAACAGATAGACGATAATATACACAATTGATAATAACATTTCAAAACAGCAACAAAACAAACAGAAGCTACAAAACCTGAACAGAAACATAGTCATTTATCTCTTGTAAACGGAGTCACTGTCTCATGTTTTGTCTGGACAGTAAAACAAAAAAGTTTTATTAGACTCTTTATCTTTCTTTTAGTTAAGTTAAGTGAGCTTCTGCTAGATGCCCAGAGCAACTGATAAATTATTACTGAATGTTTTATCTTCGACAAGATCAAATTACGAAATTTACAGCAATGCTGACATTTACAGGAGATGTTTTGTTTTTGGTTCTGTTAATTTCAATTTGTTTTAAGTTTTGATAAGAGAGTCTTTCCGATGGTTATACGAGAATAACAATACATGAACTCAATGTTCAATATGAGAACAACGAAGTGACGAGGAAAATTCACATTTTGTGAACAAAGCAGGAATCTGGGATAGCCGCAAAAAGACATTTTCACAAATCCCAAAATTCAATACTGCACATTTTCGAAATCAATACTGTACGTTTTTAAATAAATACTGAACAAAGTGTGTAATACTGCACACTAAAATAGGTCCTAGAAAGAGCATTATCATTCAAGAAAGGAAGATGCACAAATTACATAACAAAATATAGGCAACATTGCAAAAATCCTCTTCCCCCTAAATTATCATCTAATTTGCATCATTTATTGATCATTATGACCGTAAAAATCTGTGTGAACGTTCTTTAGTTAGGTAATAAGTGAACGTTCCCATACCCAACTGCCAACGCATCGATAATCTCATCGAAAATCAGAAAATCAGAAGAACGCATGCGCACGCTCGACTCTGTTGAGCAAGTTGTTCAAACGCTCTCGACAACGCTGAACAACACCTTGAACAATAGGAATGTTGTGTGACTCCGCGCGACTTTTTTAAACGTGTTCAAACTTCGCTCGACTGCTCTCGACTGCTCCCGACTTCACTCGACTGCTCTCAACAAGGTGTTCAAACACTCTCGACTTTTACTCTCGACAAAAATATAGAGTAGTCGAGTGAAAAGTCGAGAGTGTTTGAACGGGGCTTTAGACATCTAGCGCCAGTGGCGGCCTGGCCTTTTTAGCCTGGGGGGGGGGGCAGCATCAAAATGGCGCCCTCCATAACTAACACTATTGTCTTTTTCCTGAGAATATTGGCAGTACAGGGGCAGTGCCAAGAAATTCAAAGTGGGGGGGGGGAGGCTCAAATTAATAGCTTTATTTGATTAAAAAACCAACATTGGGAAGGCCCGGTGAGAGGCTGTCGGAGACCCTTGGTATAACTCTGAATAAAAGAGGCTTTCTTGCGAGCGGAGCGAGCAGAAAATTTTTGCGACCACGCCCTTTAGATTGGCTTAAAATACATTTCAAAATATTTCTTGCAGTCATTTTCTTGAAATCGTTTAAAAATTTTGCTATTTTTAAGGCATCCTTTTAGCACGTTTGATTAATTCCAGTCGAAAATGGATTTCATTACTTTTTAATAAGGAAAAGAATCCATCCAATCTTTGTATCGTCGAGATAAATTGTTCCTTTCATGAAAAATGAAGCAATGAGACAAAATCTACTGACCCCCACATAAGCAGGTTTCTGAAGGCCAGCAGAGCCAAAGAGACTCATCGAAAATCAAAATTTTCCCTGAAAGGGGGGCATGAGTCCGGACACCTTAAAAACAGACTGTCCCCGACACCCTAAACACAGTCTGTGTGCACTATGAGTGCTGTGTTCTCCACACGAAATAATTTAACTATGTAAGTTTTCCTGACAATCCTCTAAAAATTGATTAATTTTTTCGCCCCTGGGAACAGTACAAATGTTTTGTCTGGATAACACAGTACTGAAGGGGCACAAAGACGTGCTCTTGAAGTAAGAATGTTCTAGGGGGTATGGGGGCGTGCGCCCCAATAAAGTTTTGCATTTTATGGCGTCTTTTTTGTCTTTGCTGGCCTCCTGGAGACCTAATAACCAGACAAGTCGGTCGTATTTTTTTGAGTTTTCGGCGCCCTATGCAAGCTTTGGCGCCCCTACAAAAATGTCAGCTGGGGGGGCCCCGGCCCCCCCCCCTGCCAGGCCGCCACTGTCTAGCGCCTTCGGCGCTTCTGTATCATTGTTTCTTCGCAATGGCACCCGAGGCGAGTCTGAAATCTCTTCAAGTCCCCAAGGCAGTGTTGAACCGTTTGGTCTTTCCTTTTTGGACCGATCGTGGCAAAAACTTTTAAAGAATGCATTGTCAAACAATGCTATGAAGACTTGGTGCCAGTTACACTATACCGGATTGCTATCGGAGCGGAGTAACTTTCATATAGGATAGGGGTTTGAGTTACACTACGCCACACCAATCCGATTTTCTTATTGTTTTCTGCATGACGCAATTCGATCGATAGTGAACAATGGCGCTTTCTGAGATTTTGTTGCTGTTGGATAATGCAAAATCGAAATCATCAAAACATTTTTGTATTTGGATTTCATCTCTTCCCAAATTTTAATGAAGTGGCCCTTGGGCCAACACAATCTCGCTATCCGTCCTAAGAACCCCCTCATTTATCTCTCAATTTCATGGTTGTTTTCGTTATTTTATGCATAGCTATTGAAAACGAATTCGCAACAGCACATAAATTCAAAAATATCATCAAAAAATTTTATCTGGTGGATTTTGTGTACCAGAAATGCAAAGGAATGCAGGCTTATGAGCGAGCGGAGCGTCGTAGTATAACTGCTACCCTAAATAACACTCCGGAGTAAAAGTTACTCCGCTCTGCTCCGCTCCGATAGCAATCCGGTATAGTGTAACTCTAGCCTTATTCTTCGGTTCAGAAACGATTTGTTGATTTTTGCGAAAAAAATGGTTTGTTACACGCTAATGGTTCCCCTCTCCCGGCCACTGAGTTGACAGTTCTGCGTTTTATTGGAAGCTTAAGTGAATCTTGCCAAACCTCTACGATTCGTTCATTGCATATACATTATGGCCTTAGTGACCCGCTAATTGGGTGTCTTCGAATTCCGCTTTTCGTGAAAGGTTTAAGGAGGATTAAATCACAGAAATCTCCCCCTAAACTTCCAATAACTCCGTTGATTCTTCATTCTATTTTAGGTCACCTAAACCTAGAAATTGTCAACGATGTCATGTTTGGGCTGTTTGTTGCACAGCCTTTTTTGGTTTTCTCAGAGCTGCGGAGGTTATTGTTACTCCGGACAAGTGTGTTGGCAATACTTATCTGGCAGTGTCAGATGTCTCTGTTAGTAACCAATCCCACCCAGATGCGGTCTTTATCAAGTTAAGATATTCAAAAACTGATTATTTTGGTAGAGGATGTACATTGATATTAGCCAGGCAAGATTCGTTAATCTGCCCAGTTTCGGCATTAATTGAATATTTATGGTTAAGGGGTTCTTCGCCAGGTCCATTGTTTATTTGTAAAGATTCTAAACCATTAACAAAGGCTAGGTTGTGTAACATGTTACAATCGACCTTATTAGCCGCTGGAATACCTGGACATTTTACCCTTCATAGCTTTAGAGTAGGGGCGGCGACCACTGCTGCAGCCCTTGGCTTCCCGGAACTTTTGATAAAAGCTATGGGACGTTGGTCTAGTGAAGCATACAAGGTTTATATTCGTATTCCTCACCAAAGACTTGTTTTAGCTTCTAAATGCCTTAGTACTTCTAAATGTTTCTAAATTGTGATTATCTTTCGATTTCAAATATGAAAATATTTTTCATTTTGGAACGCGGTCATTGTTCTTGAAGAAAAGATTCAGATGAATGCATGCGCGATGATTTATTAATCTTATACTTAAATTTTTACGCTATAATGTATCTCGGCTACAGTGTAGTTGAAGCCCAATCGTTATGTTTATGGATTTTTGGGTTTATCCTTGTTTGCTTATGGATAACCATTTTTGACTTTTATTTTCTTTTTATAATTTGACTTTTGGTATAACGTTTCCCCATTTTTAACGTTACGTGATTATATGTTTTTTTCAGTTGGCCCTTCGTGCACTTGCTCGGCTGCGCCATAGTCGATTTGGGGCATGAACTACTTAAAAAAAACTGAGACATTGTTCTCATGGTAGCTTGGTGTTCTTCTTCGGTGTCCTCTGTGTGTGGAGGCACTTGGTTTTGAGGGGAAATGTACCCTCGGTGTTGTTTTTTCCAGCGACCTCTGTGTGTGGAGGCACTTGGTTATGAGGGGAAACGTACCCTCGGTGTTATTAGCAGTGTCCTCTTTGAGTGGAGACACTTGGTTATGGAGCACAAGATCCTTGGTGCTATTGGCAACTGTCCTCCGTGTGTGGAGGCAATCAATTTTGAATGACAAGAACCCTGGTATTATCGACAAGTTTCCAAGCAGGTGCATTTTCAGAATAAGACTCGAAGATCGAAGATCGTGGTACTGTATTTCTTCTCATCTTGCTGAATTCACTGGTGGGTTTTTTTTTGTCCATTTTTATTCTTAACTAGTAAAATGATTGTTCCACTTCATGTTATGTTCAGGATGTCTATGAGAAATTGAGAGCTGTAACAATACTTAGGTGTTACTGTAAGGTGGTATTCTCTCCCAGGCCTTTTCTTTGCTTATTTTGATTGCGTTTCTTTGGGGGGGTTGGGGGAGCTTTGCCCGTGGCGGAAGAAGGCCATTGTTCTTCTTCTCAACCCCCTCAAAAACGGCTGGGTTTTATATTTATGGCCGTCTTTGCGATTGGCGCACCGACAGCCCAAAAATAAATGGTCCAAATGATGAGAGAACGCCACCTTCAGTCTTATGATTGATAATTGGTAAAATATTCTGAGGACCATCTTACTCTTATTTGCTAACGGTTTTCGTTTGGTAACCTGGAACAAATATTAAACGATTTTATTCATTTTGCTATTGTTATGCGCTTGTTCATGGTGCTTGCCCCTACCTACCATACAAGTCTCCCAGCGTCTCTGCATTCAATTGTTTACCATTCACCACTCTGATTGGCAATTGTAAGGGTCCCTTGAAATAAGAGGCCATAAGAGTTACCACTCTAATATCCTAATGCCTTTTTAGGCAAATGATGATTTTAGATGGAATAAACGTTTCATTGAATTAAATTTATTATGTTATATATTATCTATCGCATCCCATTTTGGTTGTTAGAGGGCACCATGGGGCACCTATTTTTATTTTGAATTTTATTTCCTTGCGACTTTCTCCGTTTGAGAGTATGGTGCGAAGGAGCGCAATTGTATTAAACAACTGTGTGGACAACAACTGCAACAAAGACAACCCAATCGAAATTTCAAAATGTCGTCAGTTTGACTTCCGAATTATTTCAAACAAAACACTTGGTTATCATCCAGTTAAAGACGGGATAGAGCAGTTGACTTGGAAGTTTACTACTATAGAAAGAGGAGAGACTACACCATTGCTGAAATGGGAGATTTATTTGGAGATTACGAGAAGCAGTTCAGCATTTTGTCAGCTGATATAACTGCGAAGATCGGCAAAGTTCCCAACCTTTCCGGAGGCAAGTTATCATTCTTGATCTTAATACAGTTTCAGTTTCATTTATTTTGATTAAAGTTTTGAATGAACAAAATCAAGTTCAGTCTAGAGGGTCAATCTTCTACCCACAATCATAATCAATCGTAAAAGTATGAGAGGCCATGGCAGGTCGCAGGTGTATTTGACCCTCTCTTACAAGTTTCTGATTTTGTAGAATGTTTGCCCTATTCTCTAATAACTTTATACACTGTGCGGCAGGGTGACTTGGAATTAGTGGTGTAGCGTGACTTTTTGAAGTCTGTATGGTAATCTAGAGTGCATTTGGAGCTAAATGCAAGGCTCTTAAGGCCTCTGGGAATAAATTAGTACAAGTGTGGCATTTCGCACCCCTAGGATGTTTTAGGCCTGTGGTGGAGTGCAATTGGTGTTTTGTTTCTACAAAGGTTTAATGCATACTGTATGCAGCCTAAAAAAGTATTTTCTTCAGTTTTCACACAACTGTAACAATAAATTATCTGGTTGCATAACGATAAAGGAAACCTTGTGAATATTGCCAGGGACCTGGGACCTTTACTAAATTTGATGCTGAAAATATTTTAGATGCAGTTCCTGGCGATCTCTCTTGCCACCAGCTGTGATGCCAGTCTTCATGAAACCCTTGAAAATGTTAATAGTTTGGTCCCCACTTTCAATTGTTTCTCACCAAAAGGGATATGAAAACAGTTTTGAAACTGCACAATTTAAATGTGGCATGATTTGAATATGCCACAATTTGAAAACAGCATGTTTAAAAATGGCACAATTTGAAATTGGTACGATTTGAAAACAGCACAAAACATTACAGTGCAAATGCTTGAAACAGAACAATTCTAAAGCAGATTTCCCTCTCATTGAATCCAGAGTGTTATTATTCTGTTTCCAAGTGTAACTCTTGAAAATTTCATGCCTTTATCACAACCTGTCGTTTTCCAAATTTTCCAGTTTTCATATGAAAATGGTACAACATTGAATAATTTGTGGCAGAACGGGGCATCGTCATCAGACAAATCTGCCATATTGCGTAAGCCCTTCTGGGGAGAGTTGTTTAGCGTTACATTGCACTCTGTTTGTTTTTAACCCAGCTGGTGGTAGGAACTGGATACTAAAACCACTGGCGTAAAAGCAATAGTGTACAGAAAGCGAGCTTTTCTGCATGGGCTGTCGGCAAAGGCTTTCACCTGAAAATTGCAGCTCCTTTGAATGATGATCGGATAACAATATCTCACACACAACTTGCACAAAATCTTTATTATATATTGCTTATTGTGATGGGCTTAATTAGCATAGCCTTAAATGTCATCGTTGCCCCATTTCAGGAATATGGCGAGTTCCTAAGTGATCCATTTACATTTCTTGCTGAAGATGCCAAATTTAGGAGTATAGATCAGAAGAAATACGGCACAAATCTTATCTAAACTGAAAGCCTTTTGTTTGAAAATTTAACTTAATTTACCTTTTGAAAACGGTATTTTAGAAACATGGGCATGCTAACACAGGTTTTTCGAGCACTGGGCTAGAAGATGATTGCGTATAATAATGGTTTCTGCAGCCTTAGATGTAAGAATGAAATTTACCGGACCACTACTAGCCCTGATACTGCGGTCATTTGGTACATGTTTGATTGCATTGAAGTGTCGTCACAACAGCTCTTCAAAATGATTACAGTGACCCAGTATGGAGGACAAGACCGATGAAACTCATCAAAATAAAAAACGCAAAACGATTTCTTGTTTTTTGTCACCTTGTTAGTTTGCAGTGCTTTGATTAAAAAACAAACAAATAATTACAAAGATAAGTGTATGATTAAACAAACTCCTCGGTGTGGGGAGGCGTGTACCAGCGCATGCAAGTGCGATAGCACGCCTTTCCCAGGAAGGCCTGCTCTTTGTTGTTTCCCAGTCTGCACTCCTTGATTTCTGTGCGGCAAGCATCTTAAGCATGGGTCCTGAGAAAATTCTGACTGGAACATGGGGAAGGGCTAGGGGCTACACCCCCAGGAACAATTCTTAAGACCACCCCCTTTTTAAATTGGCATGGATGGCTTCTTTTTTACACAAGACCTTTAATGTGCAGCTGGAAGCTGATATGAACACTGTGGGGCCAGACTGGGAACTTTGTTTCTTGCATGGGCAAGTTCACGCACCTGGCTGCGCGACTTCATGCCTGAAATCACACACTTTTAAGAAATTTGTATTGTTAATAATATCAAGTGCAATCAAATAGAGACTTTGTGCAGCCGATATGCACAAGTGCACGGATGGAAAATTTGAGTATGTGGGCAATATATTGCAGGCACAGAACAAACTTTCCAGTCTGGCTGTGGGAAAATCCTCCCTGTGCACTACAAGGAATACAGACTGGGCCGTTTCCTTTGAGTGGGGTAAAATTTCCCAGAAGCTATAGCTGCTCAATGATTAATGATGGTGATTAGTTTGCTTTTTCTATAAACTCTGTTCTATAAATTGTAAGGGCAACAATGTACTTAAAAATGATACAGAGATGCGATTATTATAAATATTTTTTTACGCAGTAACAATAATTATAAAACTGTTTGCCAATCTTTACATCCATTGGTTGCACTGTGCTTTGTATATCCCTTTGTTCATAGAGATAATTTTGTTGATAGGATTTGCCAATGATATTATTATTGGATGGGCCTAGGCCAACATGTTAAATTGTAATCTTGTCAACAATGTTCTCCAATCTTTTTTAACAGCCCAAAAGAAAGATGTTGTTTCAGAGATTGAACAAAAGCTTGAGGAGGCCCAAGAACTGGTATGAATTTGCTTTCAAACTAAAACACTCATTGAATGTGATTTTTGAAAAAAATTAAAATTATTTCATAATAACAATTGATATATCAGGCCATCCACTCCTTGATTTGCCAAGGAGTGCTATTCACTGTACTCCTGCAAATTCATTCCTGGTTTGGCCTGATATATCTACAAATATGTGATGGATCATCAAATTAAGGGACACAGTTGGCAATATCAGTTATTTTGTCAAACCTAGTACCTATTCATAAACAATGTGTTGCATTTAGGAAAAATTTTCATGAAGGTACCAGAGATAGAATTTTCATGAAGGTGAAGGAGGAAAAATTTTCATGAAGGTGAAGGAGTAAAAATTTTCATAATGTGAGGGAAAATTATGGCTGTATGACATAGGGCAACCAAAAAAGGAGCCATACAGACCAACTGTGCAATATATAAGAGTATGTTTAAGTATGCAGTCACTTTAAACACCAATCAGTGAACAGAAATAACCAGTTTGCCAGAAAATGTTATTATTATAGTATTTGGAAGAAGAGAAACTTGAGACACATGGAAAGCCAATTGTTGGGTCTATCAATGATAGCAATTTTGATTGTAATATGTACAGAAACAAATAATGCTAAATTAAACTGAATCACTCAAACTTTAAACTACATCAAAGCTTAATGTCAAAGTTCTAGTAATAAACAAAAAAGAGACTACGGTTTAAAAAAAATATGTCTTACTTTCAACATCTAGAAACCAACCTTGTAGGAGAAATACAATAAAATAGTATTGAAAAATCATTTTACAATATTCTTCTGTGCTCAAAATATGTTTTAAGTAGTTTTCAGCATTTGAATAATGTCTTAAAATAGTTTGATGCTTAAGTATGAAATACAGGAAACTTGATTTATAAAGTTTTTTTTAGAATTATAAAGTAAATTTTGATTTCATAGGCACTGACAAAATTTTGAGACACATTACTGCCTGTTAAATGTGATTTTTATTTATCTTGTCTAAAGCTTGAGCAAATGGATTTGGAAGTCAGGGCAATGGGTTCAGAAAACAAAGCTAAATATGGTGGAAGATTGAAAAGCTACAAGGATGAAGTCTCAAGAATGGAAATGGATTTGGTAACACTATTTTTAGTTCTGATTTGGCACCACTGATGAATGTATTTTATGCCACATGTCAGATAAAATTAAGTTTCCAGGAACTGGTTTATAGTATACAAAGAACAAGAAGTTCATATTTTCAACTGAAATAACTATCTAGGAGTAGTTTCCTAATATGTTGAGCTCATATTTAGTTCTTTTTAGGTATTTCTTGGTAACCTTTCAGACTTTTTTGGTCTTCTTTGTATCTTCAAAAGTTTTTAAGATTTTAGAAGATTACTATAAACATGAATCTTAGCATATTGGGAGATAGAAAAGCTGTTTGTTCTACAGGACATATTCTAATTGACAGGAATTACAAAAACAGTTTTCAAAAAAGTGATTTTTGTGAATTCCTTATTTCAGAGAAAAGCGAAAATAGCTTTCTCAGATCAAGAAGCTGCAAGGGCAGAACTGTTGGCAGGGGATGATGGTACTCATTCAGAAGATCAGGTGGGCCATTTTTAAAGTTAAAAATAAAACAAAGATTTTTATTTTGCTTGCACAAAGCAAAGAACTCCCGGGAAACTTAAGCAATACCACTAAGCATGCTAACATTTTAATTGATTTTTTCTTTCTATTGAGTTTAATTGTTATAATACAAGTTTATATTTAAATTTAAAATTTTAGGTTTAAAAAAGCACAGAAAACGAAAAAAAAGCATGCCAAAGTGCTTCTGCGATACAAGTTATGGAAAAATGTATATAATAATTTTATACTACGTGTTATGAACAACTTTTGGCGGTACAGAACTTGAAAAAGGCTTTAAAAAAAGCAAACATTTTACAACATATTGGCTAAAAGTTTTTCGTCTGACGCTCCTCAGAGCATAAATTATGACATTTTATGCCTTAAAGTGCCTGTGACATGATTTACGTACTTTTTGGTTTATATATCTATTCTTATGTAAAAAGGCCTGTTATTTTCATTTCTGAGGTTAGTTTTTACGTTTCGTGAGAAATGAAGGAGTTATTGGCGATCTTCTACGCCAAAATTCGCCATCTTGGTTTTCAGAATGAGTAGGCAGTGACGTCACGGGAGG
The DNA here is from genome assembly GCF_013076305.1 of Rhopilema esculentum. Next base: position 6,630,727 of record NW_027019640.1, read on the forward strand.
GACCCGATCGCCTCTTCCTTCGAGTTTTTGTATCGTAGTCAATGAGGGAAATCTAACAGGTCTAAGATGAGAGATATTTCCAGAGAAAGTAGTGGCAGCGAGGATGAGATTTTTGAAGGTAGCGCTTACATTGTTACAATAACGAGTTCCTCCCATGACGTTACAAGAGAACGGCGAATGATGATTAAGCGACTTGGCTAGGCCGCACTATTTTGCTTAATTTCAATATCAAAACGCTTTTATTTCAAAAAAAAGTTCAGATCTACTATAAGAGCAGTGCAACGCTTCAATTAAGAGAATAAAAAAAATCATGTCACAGGCACTTTAAGGAGTGTCAGACGAAAAAGCTTTTAGCCAATATGTTGTAAAATGTTTGCTTTTTTCAAAGCTGTTCACAATCTGCTATATTTATTTGATTTTAGAGAAGTAGACTGCTAGAAAACAGTGAAAAGATGGAAAGGTCAAGTAGAAGGCTTGATGATGGCCTGAGAATGTGTATAGAAACAGGTTTGTTGTACTTCATAGAACCTGCTTACCAACTTTTGAATTTAGTGTCGTCTCTAATTAAACATAATATATACATGACCGCCTCTTTTTTACCTAAGATGTTTTCTTTGCCATTAACCACATATTAAATAGTAGAGGATTGATTATGTTCAAAAACTACTTGAAAATGGCTAATTTTGATGGCTCAGAATTTAAGCCGAATTGTTATAATGTTTAAGCTATTTAAGCTATTATTGATAAACCCTGGCCATTCCAATGAAAGGAACTTTTGTAGCTGTATCTCTGAATATAAAATGCCCTTCTTTTGTTAGTCTTAGATAACTGTGACATTTAGAGAATCTCATTTTAGAGGATATTGGCAATGATATATTGCAAAATTTGGAGAGAGACAGAGAAACAATCACAAGAACCAGGGACAGGGTATGTTTATGTGACTTTTTCTTGAACATCCTGCAAAGACGAGCTAGTAACATTTCAAAAGCAATTGATAAACCTTACATCATGGAGTCCATTGTCATCTACATAGAGCTCTATCTATTTAGTTTAGCTATTATATGATGGAATTGTGTTTGTCATTTCAAACATTACTTCTTTGCAAGGGTGCAGCTGCAAGGAGGGTGTTATGGGTCGTGGGAAACTTTCAGTTATTGGACCTAATTGATGCCCTTTTGAAGTATTATTGGACCTATATTATTGGTCCAACCACGCACATTTTTCTGTGGTGAAAAGTTCCAATTTTGTTTTCTTTTAATTCAAGCTACGCACTACTGACAGCAATATTGGCAAAAGTTCTAGAATTCTATCAGGAATGATGCGACGGTAATTATCATTGATTGTTGTTGATTAATTGATCGACTGACTGACTCATAGGCTGATTGACTGACTGATTGGCTGTTGTGATGTAGTGATTGATTGTAATGATTCATTGATTCATTGATTAATCTTTTGAAGCCTTTTTTTTCTTTTCCTTTTACCTAATACAAGTGATCTTTAGACATCAGACAGCTCTCTAACAAACTCCAAACGTTTTACACTTAACGACTTCTTCACTGCAGTTTCATATCTTTAAAGCACATTTAATTAAAAAGCTTAGCTCGTACATTTTTGCTTGGTCATAATTTGTTTATGGAGATGCTTGTAAACATATCAGTTTTGATTTTATCCAAAGTTCCACGTAATGTGAACTTCTATCTGGACGACTTTTAGACATTTTTGTATCGATATTTGGGTAACTCGTGCCATGAAATAGCCTTGTATTTACTGATTTATCTGATTATATCTTTATGCTACTTCTATCTTTTTATGTGACATGCCTTTTAATGGGGTAAAAACATTTTGATAAGAGCGCCTCTTGTATGCATTTGTCCGCCCACTTTAATGATTTTGAGGTATCACATACCTTCTCCGATATAAATAACGATCAATGTAGGTAAATTTTACCAGGAAAAATTTGACTTGATAACGGGCTATGCTCGAAACGTCGTTTATTATTTTAAAAAATTTGTCCTGGTACAATTTACTTACATTGATCGTTATTTAAATTCATCATATTGTACCGCACGCATTTTAGTATATTTATGGAATCTTCTCCGATATACTATGTGATCATGAGAGACTAAATTTCAAATTGCCAACCGTTATATAACCGTGGCTCGAAAATGAATACGTCTGTTGAACGGACTTAACTTCAACGGAATAAATAAAGTTTTATGAGTCCTCCTGCGCCCAATCGCCGCCCCTCGACATAAACTTCTGTAAATCCTAACAAAAACGCCTCGAGTATATTGAAAGCATACCCTTATTGTAAGTGGTATTTCCTCACAAATCTGTGTGGCTTAGCAAATATATGTAACTTAATACGTGGAGATTTTAAATTTTGTTTCGGTCATAGGTTTTCACTTTCCCGTTAGGTCAATGTCGGTTTGGCATTAAACTCGCCAGCCACTGACATTATTCATTGATAATGCAAAGGATCAAGAGTTTTAATGAGTAGGATGTTTTAGAAAACCATTTCTATTCATTTGAATGAATTCTTGGAAGTCACCTGCCAGTTCCTCTTCCTGTTACTTGAGTCATTTTCAGAGGTCTCTCGCATTCCATGGGTAATACCATTTCTAGCTGATTCTACATTTTGTCAAAATTTTGTCTTGGTTTTTGTCAAAATTTTGCCTTGGTTTTTGTCAAAATTTCGTCTTGGTTTTTGTCAAAATTTCGTCTTGGTTTTTGTTAAAATTTCGTCTTGGTTTTTGTCAAAATTTTGTCTTGGTTTTGTCGAAAATTTTTCTTGGTTTTTGCTCGTGTCGGTTCTGTGCCTTGTATATACTGGCTGAACCAGACCTTCTCCAGGGAAAATTTGATTTGCAACACCACTGTCAGTTTACCGTTCGATAAAGGTTCAAATCTTTATGGGAAATGTATTCTTTGTGCGTATAAATTTCGTAAAAGATTGGAATTTGCAAAGCATTTGTCTTGATGACGCAGTTCATAGAACAGAAGAACTTTAGTTACAACTGGTATTTTTGTAGCAGCAATAGGTTTTGTCTGTATGAAATTCTTATGTCTGAATAGTTGTACTACAATGCAATGATTGTACATGGGATTTTGTTTTGCATTTAATGGATATATGAATTAAAAGAGGTTTCACAAGTTGCAGGGTAAAAAACAAATAATTTTGATATAAACAAGGAAGATATGGAAGCAAAGAAAACGGTACGGTACTGCCCAATCAAATGAGTGCCTGAGAACGAGGTTAATGACTGAATGCTTCTGGATTCAATATTTTTAGTGACATTGACAGTATTTCTGTGGCATTGTGTATTGATATACTATTTTTGCATATTATTTCTTGTTCAAGAGCAAGTATCTTGCCTATAAGTATAAACAAACTGTTTCTAATATCATCATCAGGTACCATCTTCTATCAGAAGGTTGGCTACCATGACCCTCCAACTATCTCAAAATCTGAGTTTTGGTTTGTTGTCATGGTCATAGATAAAACTATGTTTCTAATATATTTTACTGTAAATAGGTTCCAGTGCTGAGCTAAAAACGAGTTTCTTTTATGAAATGCCTATATCCGCACTATTCTGTTTATAAGCCCTATCAATGAAACCTTAATCGTTTTTTTCAGGATAATCCAAAACAGGATAATTCTGGCTCTTGTCTGCTTAACGATTCTGGCAGTTATCGGCTTGGTGATTTACAGTGTTGCCAAGAAGTAAACAGATGAAGGTATCGTGCCATTCTTAAGCCTGAAATACACTATCACTTTTTATTAGTTTTTTGACTGACAGTTTTCAGTTTTTCAAAAACTGATGTCGTCCATACATTGGCCAGCTTGATCGTGAGCGAACATCAGTTCTTTTTGCTGCATCTTTGGTTGTAAAGAAAAGGCGAAAATACCGAAAAAAGAAAAAAGAGATCGTTTTCAACCTATTCGCATTTCGAAACCACTTTTGAGTCTGACGTTACATTTCATAATGATTTTTCTTACTTCCACGCATATATAAATTCATCTGAATTTGTAACTTTTCCACATTTTCAAATTAACGCTGCTCTAAACAATAGAGTATAAGAGTGGCGCCAGCTTTAAACAATAGAGTCTACACCAAAGTCGTAAAACTGAAAAAGTTGGACGTGATAGAAACTGATCGTGTATTTCAAGCTTTAGTCATCACTTTAGCGATGTTCGTCATCTGAAATTTATATTTGTTTCTTCCCAGCTTCCTAAAGTAGGTTTTGGGATACAGAGAAGCTATACTATCCTTTGTACCTGTAGTCCGCGACCCTAACCACTAAACCTGCATCATCGGTCGAGGAACAGAGTGGCCATTGCTTCTTACTTTTTTACAAAACAAAAGAATTTTTGTGCAAAATATTTTTATGAGCCAATTTCCCTTGGAAACCCGCCCTCTTTTTCTATCTTTCGCCGGAACCCATGATGGAGGGAATTTTTATGTTCATCGTGTTTATGTTCAAAAATTATTCATAGTGGTTGTTTTTTAATTGAGATTTTATGAAACCTCGCCTTGAATAGAATGAATATGAAGGGGCTAGAGATAATGCCCGCCATCCTTCACGAAGGAATCCGAAAGTGCTTGATTTGTCCTCGTCGCCAAGTCAATGCTATTTCTCAAGTGAACGAACAGTGCTAAGTACGTTCGTCTCAAGCACAGTTGAACAGAGCATCAAGATATATACATATACAGTACGATACGAGGATTTCTTAGATTAGAATAGAGCCCTGGGCACTAGCACAGCCCCATTTTTCCATGGCTCTCGGGTTCAAATATAGGATGAGCAAAAATAGGCTCTATAAAAGTAGGGTGAGCAAAAATAGGGCTAGCATTTCGATTAGTCCCGCCAAGGCTGTTAGGAGTCAAGGACATATTTCTGTCCACTTACTGGATCTCACAACTAGAAGAGATTGCTGTTGTCTAAACTAGAAGGAGTGCAGACCTCTTTGTGTTTACATCGGCTTCTTTAAGTCATCCTAACTCCCGATTTCTCCACCCCCTAGATAGGCTTTTTAATTTCAGGTTTCTTGTTTTAAATTGACAACAGTTTAAAAACCCTTGAGGCAATACTATCATTACGGGTACTTGATTCTCAATTTATTGTGGTCTACAATCTTTTAAATGGCGGGGTTCGCAAACCTCTATGTCCTTGTAGGCAAGAGCTTTCCGCGTGATTTTGACATACATCCCCCTTTCAATTTCTAACTTCCTTTCAATGGTTCTAGTAGCCTGAACTGCCGAAGAGGGGGAAGTTTAGGACTTAATTTTGCTTCATTAACAAAAAATTTACACCGCCCCCACTCCTTACAGCGCTCTATGGTCCCTGGTAATAGCATCACCAGCTTATTAACTGCCCTCCTAGATATAAACATCAACATAAGGCAAAGAAAACACTTACTTTTGCCTCTGATAACGTTGCAGCCATTGGACTTTTGCCTCTGTTTTCGGATATCGCTTGACTCTTCAGTTGCAGTGGTTGCACAATCCTGGCGCAGGCTTCATGGAGTTTATCTAAATTTGAGGGATAGATGTAGATTAACATAGTTCTTACCCACCCTGTTCTTACCCACCCTGTTCTTACCCACCCTGCTCTTACCCACCCTGCTCTTACCCACCCTGCTCTTACCCACCCTGTTCTTACCCACCCTGTTCTTACCCACCCTGTTCTTACCCACCCTGTTCTTACCCACCCTGTTCTTACCCACCCTGTTCTTACCCACCCTGTTCTTACCCACCCTGTTCTTACCCTGTTCTTACCACCCTGTTTTTACCCACCACTGCCGCTCTGCTTTTACGGCATTGCAAGATTTTTTGTTTATACTACATAGCAGACCTGTAAACAGTTATCTTCATTCAATCTTGATAAATATAAGACCATTCGTTATTATATACCAGCATAACTTAAAGCTGCTTTTCATCATGCACTGTCATCCGAATAGATTCGTTTAGAGTTACGTGGATTTATCTTAATTGCAACATGTGTACTTTGTTGGATTTGGCCCAATTGAAATGCATGATCTAGCAGTGATATCGGAATAGATAAAATGGTTTTATTTATCTGAATTTTACAATGTAACAATTCTAACTATTCGCACCAACGCCTAAATTGTAAGGATATGAAACAAAATAATAGAAACTTTGTAAAGTGATATCAAAGAAATATCATGAACGAATCCAATCAAGAGAGTAGACTAATTATACGTTTCTTGATTTAGTCACTTAAAGGAGTAATCCCTTCTGCGAGAAAATTCATCAAGTGGAGAGCCGGTTTTGTAATTTCTCTATAGTGAATATTATATGGTAGAAGCAGTTTTAATGACAGATTTATCATTCCATTTCTAGAAGTTTGTAAATGGTTTTTCTCTCAATACTACGGATATTTATTATCTTTTTCAATTTATTGATTTATATCAAATTTTTTTTTATCATCTACTTTTTTAACATACGAAAACAGTAGTATTGAATATTTTAAGCATGTATTTTCACGCTTCATTATCAATCCTCATTTTTCCTGGATCTGCACGTCAGAATTCAAATAATAATCTATTCTTTTAAATTTCAGGTTCGAGGGTTGGTTGTTGGTTGGGAAGAACCGTCCTTTATTTCACGTTGTATCAATATGACGTATAAAAGACGAGTCCTAGCATTACCAACTTTTGTGGAGTATTTTGTTATGATTTCACCAGTAGTGTCGAATTTAAATTTATACATTGCTAATGCTAGCCTACTCTCGAGGTTGCTTCCATCAACATTCCCATTAATATTTATTTCAGGATTCTTTATGTGACCCACGCCCCCCTCCCCCGCTCCTTTTTTTAATCTCCCTGTTTCATCGACAAAAACCTTCGAATAAAGATTTCTTTCGGAAGTCGAACTGTTCTTAGCTTTAACATTACCTATTGGAGGTCAACCCATCGTTTATTAAAAACTTCTTTTTATTAATGTTTAGACTTGGCCATGACTCCCCTCCCCCTTTATTTCATAACACGTTTCTCAAATTTAGGATTGATCTCTTATTTCTATAAGACATAGCTACTGTAGCGTACGAAGACCTTAATAATTTTTTTTGTGCTCTCATAGTAGCATCTGTGCATTCTTGTAATTTTAATAGCATGGGATAAGGTGAAGCGTGATGAACGTAGCGTATCATATCCGCCATCCTTAATATAACAATTTTTCTGCAGATTTTGGGGAATTTTTTTGAATTTTCCTAGAAGTTTCCCTTTTGCCCGACCCTGTTACGTTACCGCTGTTTTCTGTAAGCGAATGCAGAAAAATATTTTTTGTATATATCCTGACATGTGAATTCTTAAGCTTGTTTTCTGTTAAAAGAAAAGTGGAGCTTAATGAATTCGGGATTTGACCTGGCTTTACCGTCTTGTGCGTCAACCTTTGGCAAAAGCTAGAAGCTTTATAGGTTATAATTGATACGTATTAGCTCACTAGTGTCTTCATCGCCTCCTCTCCGCATCGAGGCTCGCTGTGCAGAGCACGGTTTATTACGTTTTGATTAGAAATGTATTCTTATTGGCTATTCAAACTCGCTCTTGACAGCAATAAATCAAATTTACCTATATCATACCAGTACACACCCTAGTCCGTCAGTTTTTTACAGAAAAGACTTTTTTCTGAGAATAGGGCAAATATGTAGGAAGGGCTTGGGAGGGTGCACAGCGACCTCAATGCTACGAGAAGGCTCGAAGAACTCAAATCGGAGTTCGCCGAGTCTCCTCTAATTAGGATATATCCGCATGTAGTACTGATTTATTATAATATCTTGAATTTAAATGTTGTTGCACTTTCAATTTACTGAAAAGAAATGTGTTTTTATGATCAGTGCCTGCGTTGTCGCATTGGTCGGGATCACTGGTAGGGATATCAGTGATTGGTGAAAGGTTGTACGATGCGCACGCGCACCATTTATAACTAGAAATGACCAGCAGACGTGTACATTTCAGTTAAAAAGGAGTTAAAGAGAATTTAAAGCGCAAAAAACAAATAGACCAAAGCCTCTAATTTGAGCATGATGTAATTGCATACTAAATAACCTTAACGAAGCTTTGGCTCCATACTTTTGCTAGCCTGCCCCCCCCCCCCTTTCAAATTAGTGGCGTGGGCCCTGCACTATAGCTTAAGGTCAGATCTTTGAGGACCCGCGTCAATGTACAGTTC
>NW_027019640.1:6646210-6666988 GCF_013076305.1 Rhopilema esculentum
CCCCCCCCCCCCCACTCCAAATCATCAAGGTACGCCCCTGGCTGCTTGCATTGTTAATCATAGAATAATCACATTTTGCGATCAAGCCAGTTGTGATCGGGCTCATGTTACCGGGTTTTTTTGGATTGACCTCCTTGCCAAGATCAGAAAAACAATGGGTTGACCTACTCTGCTCAATTTTTGTTCCTTTAAAAGAAAGTGAGAATAGGAAAATTCCCTCGGCCATTACAGATCACGCAACACAACTTAGGTCTTCGAGGAGTTATCGTGTATTGCTTGCGATCGTGTGAGATGCGAGTTGATACACGGTATGTGGTGCAGCACAAAGAACGGATGGCTAACCACGTGAGAAGTCTTGAGCAAATGGTGATAAGAAATCTCACGTGGTATGGAATGGGAACTCGGCAATTTATTTCCAATGGAATCTAAACAGGGGAAGGCCTCTTTGTCCGGCTATTGGCATGTATCCTTTTGATAAACTACTTCCAAAGATTAACCTTCAACTTTGATAAGATCGACAAATTGCTAAAGTAGCTTAGGAAGCGGCTGCAAAATGCGGATGATTATCTTCAATGTTACCGTCGTTCACTGTTATTGTTATTGAAAATGGCCTTAAATTTTCAGATAAATCATCAGTAGAAAAACGGCAGTTTTCCTTTTAATTCTTCCTGGTCGTACTTCGACTTGCCTTTGTTAAATAGATTCCTGCTTGATCACGATATCCTTTTCGGAAAATCGATCATGTTTCTTGGGCCCTATTGCACGAATGAGATAGCAAGCCACGCTAGCAAGACAATTCAGAAACTTTAACAAAACTTCTCCAGATTCTGCCGTCTAATTAATTTTTGTGCTCATTTAATACTTATGGATGCTCAATTTTTTTTTCGTTTTTGTTCAATATTGTTGAGTGCTGTTGTAAGATTTGTGGAGTTTTATTCTATCGCTGGGAATATTATTCTAACATTCATGGATGTATATACGACATTTTTCGTTATTTGTATAAGACTATTGGATACTGATGAAATGTTTTTTGGTTCTTATTCTGTTTTTTTGGGATGAAACTTATTATGATATTTTGCATTATTATTCAATATACTTAGGGTCTTATCGTGATATTTAGTTTCTTTTTCAGATATTATTGGGCGCTTATGCAATAATTTCTCTTCTTATTCTAATCACTTTTTTGTTCTTTTTCAAAATTTTCAGTACCTTTTCTTAAAAACAATTTTTTCTCTTATTATAACACTCTTACTGGTCTTTATGTAAAATTTCTTGACGCTCAGCAAAATCTGTTTTGATATGATTTACTATTTTATTACTTTATTATTTAAAATATGACTTATTATTTTGTCTAGATGGGCATAAGTATATTTTTGCTTTAGTTTTGATCAATGTTTATGATGATATTGTAATATTGTTGGGTTCTTATTCACGTTATTTGCATTTTTTGCGCATATTACATTATTGATGAATGCATATTATGATATTCTTACTTCATATTCTAATTTATTTGAAGAAAATTTTTTTTTCTAATATCTGCTCGTCATTATTATAATATATTATGTTGCTTAAACATCTTTATATTTTCGGGATATATTGTATTATTCTTAGCTGATTCTTGAAACTTGTATGTGCTTATTCCCATTTTTGCGGTTATTTGACTTTTTTGGCTTCCCGGTTATTCATAACCACTTTATTTCATCAGTACTTCAGAGTTGTGTTCAATTCATGCAAAGTGAAAAACTCCATAAAAAGAAAAACATTTATGGACAGGTTAAATTGTCGGTAGGTTTTCGTTTTTTGATTTGCCCCACGGTCTCAGTTAGTGGAAGTTTCATTAGTGTATTATCGCCTGTCTGTTTTGATGCAAACGGAAACAATTTGTCACTTTTATGCATCTTTTATTTCAGTAGAAGAATGCATTTGTATTTGTATTTGTTGCTACCTAGCATCCGAAGGTAGTTTTTAGGACAATTAAAAGCTTATGCTTATCGAGCAGTATCCTGGTCCTTCTTCTCGATGCGACCACACCTCATCATTTCTACGCCGCCTAGAATAACAGAGAGGTGGCGACTCTCCTCACTCTGGGTGGAAGTTTGATCATGCCAGGGACTCGAACCACGGACCCTTGGGTCTGTAGTCAGCGCCTCTAACAATTGAGCCATCCTCATACCTGAGCCTAGAAGAATGCGTTATGATGATGATACTTGCTTTAGGATGTACAATGTCAGCAAAGTCTAGATCTTTACTTGGCTGGATAATTTTGATCCTCTCATACAAATACGTTGAAAAGTAAAACAAACACTAGGCAACGAGTCAAGTTTGCTGTAACTTTTCACCTAAACAGCTTTTAAATCATGAATCATATCATTAGTTTTATCCATTGAGCTCCACATTATGTTTGATGTCTACATGAAAACTTTCGATATAGAACGAGGGTAACATCAAAGGCGTAGGACACATAAGGGCACAGAAGATAAAGAGGCAAAATTTAAAGAAATTTTAGGCCCAATTCGCGCATTTGAAATTTCAATTAAACAACAATATTAGGGCAAGAGTTTAGCCTCCTCTTCGCCCAGAAACGAGACCATAAATGAGACTAGCACCTCACTGCTGTTGATAAGGAAATGCTAAGAACAACCTGAGTCAAATAAGGAAAAGCATATATCAATACTGTTTTCCAATTCAAAACTAAAAAAACTTTAGAATTACTGTCAGTTTTGAATAAGCGCTACCATTTCAGATTCTTAATAGAAAACTGGATGATTGACACGAAATTTCTTTCAAACGGCAAGCCCAGTTAATACCGCACACCAGAGACTGCCCAATGACCAACCTGCTGTCGAAAATGGACCCTGGCATTGAAATTCTCTTGAATCAGCTTACTTTTTATTACATGATGATTTGTCAAAATAGAAATCAATCAAACTTTGAACCATGAAAAGAAAAATGGTTCAAAATAAGCGAGGATTACCTTTTTTACGATTACAGAGCCGATCACAGAGCCCGAAATCAAAATATATGGTTGGAAAAGAGAACAAGTTGTAAATGCAGACAAGAGAATCGAATGAATTATATTTTGAAAACAGTCTTTAAGAAAAGCGATCCTAATTTCCTCTTTGATCTGCCGCAGAAATTTATTGCAAGAGCTTTGATGAAATGTGTCGAGTAGACCGGTGCTTAGCAACTATTGTCATGGTAACACGAGTGTAGATACCATGGAAAAGGGGACCAACTTGATTAACTCTTAGGCTACAAATAACGGGATGTTTTCTGATGAATGAAGGGGCATTTTCATATTCATATTTGATATAAACAATTGCAGTATCTTCGTTTCCACTGCCTTGATTCGGAAACTAGTGAAAATTTCATAACAATATATCGCCCTATTTGTCAGCCGCCATCAAAACTATCTTCGCTTCTTGTATGTCAAAATCCTAATCTTTATGAAGTCACAGTGAAACGATAGAAATCAGTTTGGGATTTACGCATTTCTTACGTGATGATATATTTCATTAGAATTTATGAATTCTTAAGCTTCATAATATCTTTTAGTACTGTGATACATATTACATAATACTATTTTGCATATGCCTTAACAACCCTACGTTGTAAAATATCTACTTTTTCAGACACTGGTCTCCCGGGATTGTGTCCTATCAAATAACAAGCGGAGCTTTTGAGTAAGTTGTTACAAGAAATAATAGCAAAAAAGAAATTGCTGCTTTTTAGCATCAACAAGGGGGGCCCAGCTCCCTTTGTATATATGTATTTATACATGTTATAATGTATGTAGGTTGTTTTCAATGTCATTTTGGTGACAGTATAATAATCAACCTCTTTGCTAGTACAAGGCAGGTAAATAGTTTTCTTTGCGTTTTATTATCTCGTTCTCTTTCGAGCCAGCGGTGGCGCCCAGGGAAGGGCTAGTGAAAGCTATAGCCCTTTCGTCGGGAGCATCTAGCCCCCCCCCCCCCCCTCGGAGGAAATTCTATGTTATTGTCAGAGCAAATTTGACAAAATATCATACGAAAACTGCTTTTTTTTAGGCATTTTTGCCCCCCTGTCGGAAGCTCCAACCCCTCTGTCGGAAGACTTCTGGCGCCACCTCTGCTTCGAGCTTCAACACTCGTTCTACTTCAAGCTTCTATTTAAAGATACTATAAAAAAATTTATTATGCTTTCCAGAGAGATTGAGCTCAGGGGTGCCGTGAAGAGGGGTGGGGGCTCGCAAGCGAAGCCTTCCTTACAAAAATTCTTAGATTTTTCAGCGCGAGCGCATGTTTGGATAGACAAATTCTGTGTTGGCAACCAATTAAAGATTTTCCATCAAATTAGTTTTCTTGTGTCGGTGAATAGTTTGAATGATTTCACAAACACAATATACAATCTTACATAAATGCAAGGATATTAGGTGTGGCCATGGTTGTGGCTTTTAGAAAACACCTACAGCACAGCCCCCCCCCCCAACTTCTTTGGACGGCATCCCTGATTGAGTTCTTAATAATTCGTGTCGAAACACCTATATGGCCTTGGTTGTATCTACGAACAGAAACTTTGCTCATGAAATCAAAATTTCAGTCCTTGCCATGATCTAATATCAGATATTCTCAGAACAGTTTCTCGCTCATTTAATCTCACTGGGCTACCTGCATTGTTGATGGCAAAACGAATTGAGACAAACATTTGCAGGAAAACTTTCTTTTGAAAAAGATGTTAAGTGTTATCAGTTGAATCGTCTCAAGCTTCTTGGAACGCTTTTCCATGGATACATAAAATTGTACACCTCCATAATTTAACGTCATCGAAAAACATCAAATTCCTCACTGTCCTTTTGATATTATTTCAAGTTCAGAGGGTATCCGGCATCTTTCAATTTGGAGTATTGGCTTAAGGATTTTAGAATTGCAGGTCAGTGACTCATTGAAACCTCTGCTGGTAATCTTAACTGTTTTTATAGCCATTATAGCAACTAAAACAGGAGCAACCTCACGGCTCCGTGCCGTGCCGTCTATTTTGGTCTTGCCAGGCACCAAGGGTAACTTAAGAACAGTGGTGTAGTGCTATCAAAATAACAAGGGGGGCTCTTGCCCAAAACGTTGCGAAAAACAATAGCAAAAGTAGTGATCTGCCAATTTTCGGCATCAACAAGGGGGGCTCAGCCCCCCTGAGCCCCCCTTACTCTACACCCCTGCTTAAGAACCATAATCCATAAAGTTTATTTTGCTTTTTCACCTCTGAGTAGCAAGCAAGAAACAATTTTTTATACGTCTAAGAAAATATTTATATTTGTAAGAAAATTTGGTTTTAATTTCTAAAAGACTTTCTTTAATTTCTTTGTTCCAGATTTATAGAAGATCAAAGCAATCAAACTGCAGATTGCCTGAGACTACTCGCATTCGCTCCGCAATGAATATATTCGAATCTGCTTCATAACACCCATTAGAATTTTGTCTCTTGTTGAAAACTAAGTTCACATTGACCCAAAGTAGCCTCTACTGGAGTGTTGCCAAAGGTTATGACAGGCACAAAGATGACCCAAGTCCTTTGATTTCAATTTAACAGACATCGCGGTGACAGTGTGGCGACAAAGCCTAGAGTTAGTGCTAAATATAAAACTTAAAATTTCAAAAAATTTCATTGCTCTATGATACAAAGTTAAACCTACTTAGTCCCAGTTTTCTACTACGTACACACTTGCAGCCGTGTGTGTTGTAGCAAATGCGCCATCATCCACTGCCCCGCCCACTGCCCCGCCAAGATAGCGTTTAATGTGCTTGAGAACTTTGTATCCTCGCTGTCCAGTGACCAGTTTTTACTTCTTTAATACCTTTTGAAATAACCTGCTTTGTGTAAGCACTACATTCCCTTGAGTGATCACGTTGGTATTTTCGGGAAAAATATTCCTACAGGTTACCACACAAAAATCGGAATCATTAAATAACGGTTTATATGGTAAGTAAGAGTACTTAACCATTATCGATCAAAAGACTGGAGGTGGCGTTCTCTCATCATTTGGGCCATTAATTTTTGGGCTGTCGGTGCACCAATCGCAAAGACGGCCATGAATAAAACCCTAACCGTTTTTGAGGGGGTTGAGAAGAAGAAACAACGGCCTTTTTCCACCGAGTAGCATCACCTTGTTCATGAAAAGTCGCAAGCAATTCGGCCATTAACTAATGCACGAGGAAAAAAGTAGAAATTTAACATGCCAATAAAAACCTGAAAATACTTAGACATGGGTTGGGTGGGCAGCGTCGCTAAAGAAAACCTTTGCTTTTCACAGTCCAAAGTCAAATTGTCTCGTACCGTGTGAGAATGAAACTTTCCCAACACAAAGTTTATATACCCAAGGCCAATACACACTTGCACGCTTGTTGCACTCCTGTAAAATATCAATTTCTTCATCCTCTTCATGGTCTGAATCAACCATTAGAAATCCAGACCCTGCTATTGCAACATCGCTTTCCTCAATTTCAAACGGGTCTTTTTCGCTTTAGATTTACAATTGGCTTTTTAAAATCTCCCTTCCAGCTTTGCAAGGCTGCTTTTCTTTGAAACAATGAATGAGATTGTCTTCTAGCCTATCAGTTGCTAGGTTTAAAGCACACGACTTGAAGGACGTTAACCCTTGTCGGTTATTTTACTATTGAACTCTCTCGTCCCATAGATTATTTTGTGAAAAACAGAAAAGGAAACTTTGTTTCAGCTGTGGTTGCCAGACCGAGAAAACGCGAAGTTGGACTTGTCGTTCTAGCAAATTTTTCAGCCGTTGCTGACGATTTGAGGGTTGCCACTGTTCTCTCTGCAGAAATTTTGAAGATTAGAAAGAAATATTCTCACTTTGAGTTGGCTTATACGCAGGCCAAGATCATTAAACGACCAATTATAAAATGATTTCTTGTTTTTAAGATGTTGACAATAAAATATGTCATTTTTGCTAAATTCAAGTGAGTGCTCCGTCTGACTAGCGCCCCGTTTGTTTATGGGGCGCTTATTCAAGCAAAGGGTGCTCATTGCAAAATTGTCTATACCCCGGGGCGCTTATTTGACAGGGGGCGTTAATTCCGTCATTTACGGTGGAAAGCTTTTGTTCCAAACTTTACTGCTTTTGAATGGATTGTATTTTTGCTTTTTACGCTCCAATTATAATTTATATCATTCATTATCAGCTAAAGCCACGAAAACACAGATGTTATACAATTTTAGCTACGTCTCTTTAAAGATACAATTGATATGTTTTCATGGACTGTCAAAGTATTTTGAGTGCCCTGCCAAATTTAAGTTCTATTTCAGCTTCCACGGTGCCTTCCTTGATACTAGAATGAGTCAGCGCGATGTTTCGTTTCGATCACAAACCAAGCCCATGATCTATTTCTTGTTGTAAAAAACGGAGGTTTGCAATCTGCAATCAAAGTTTCATCCCTAATCTTAAATACTGAGGCAAAATTCTCTTCAAAACGTATCTGCTAACTTATTGCTTATTTTTTATTGCTTACTTGAAAACTTATTATTGCTTATTGGAAAACTTATTTTAAAACAAAACATTTTGCAGCTAATGACAAACTTTTTGAAGTGATCACGTGAAAGCTGTACATAAGCGTCATTCCCCCACCATGGACAAAAGACTCATAAGAAAAAGTTGTTTATGAATGATGGTCTGCAATGCGGTGTCTGCTTTTAAGATTTGTGGACATTAATCAGAATTATCTTGATTTATTGAACGTGCAGAGAGGAGCTCCTTGTAAAAAGGATGATCAGAATATTTAAAAAAGATTGCCTCAGATTTCATTAATAAATCGAGCCAAAAAACTTTACAAACAGCAGCAACACAACAACAAATCTGGCATCGCAAAGATGTATGACTGCCTGGGTCATAAACTCGGTAAAAAGACTACATTTGGTCAAACAGAGCAGAAAAATGAAATCTGGTGATAATGCAGAGAAGTTTTAGGAGACTAAAAGTTAAATCTTTGATTGAGGAGTGATGATAGCCCTAGAAAGCTCAAACTCTGATGCAAATGAGAAACACAAACCTCTCTCAGACATTTTTCCTTCCTCCCAATTTCTGATCCTATAACATAAAAATTATATACATTATAGACATGTTTTGACTCGTCGTCATTTTGACAATCTAGCACCAGTATTTATTCATTTTCCTAATACATTTGTCATATGGACTGAAGATGCCCCTTTGGCTTAAAATGGCATACACCAGCATATTGCGACAGAAGATTAGCTCTAGATTTTTAAAAGGATATTGTGCCGAGATGCAGAACAGTTTGTAAAGAAGTTAAAAAATTAATCAAGCTTTGTTAAAAGCTCAAATACCTGAGAGGAAACTGTCCAAAAAGTTTCGAATTCACCCAAACCATGTTAGATACTGTAAATATATATTGAAACGAACCTTCTCTGACTGTGTGAACAGGCGAGAAATCGTTTTGAGCTAAGTAAAATTTCAGTATTTAAATAGGCATAGCAGAATACTAGTTCTGTTTAAAATAAAAAAAACCTTTTAGCATTAAAAGTAAAAGTGGCAAGGATCTACCAAAAAATATACAAGAATCTACCAAGTATAGCTTAGTTAATGCAAATTTAAAAACAAGAGAGGAGAAATGTCTACATTTTAAATCAAAGGATGGAATCTTATTTGGCAAGGTGAGTAAAGATATTAAAACCTTTTACTTATCAAATAGCGGTCGTGATCGTGCAAGCACGAGACATGACTGCCTTAGGAGTGGAAAATGAAACTCTTTTTATGTTTTCAATAACTTTCCTTCTAGCTTATAGCCGTATGGCACTTGTCTATCCTGGGTACCAGAACTTCAATGGAAGAGTTGGATAGAAATAGATTGGTTCACACATTTTCACTGTTCGCTCGACTCCATTTCAAGGCTCTGGTACCATGGTGCTAGTTCCTGGATATTGTGCTTGTTGATAAACAATGATTTCTTGTCTATATGTATATATTTTTATTACAAGTAGTTTGATCAGTGATTACTCAACATGCATTGCGTCCTAGTTATGGGAGTATTATCTACCAGTAAAGTAATACCCGGATTTGCTTTGCCCAATGTTTTGGCCCAAAAAAACCTTACCGATTAAAAATTCTAAATGAAAGAAGATCGGCATTTTCCAGCAATCCTTTAAAACAATTTCGATTTAGCATTTTCATTCAAGATTTTTAAGCTGAGCTGCAAAATATCTAGGAATGAAACTCGTCTTAATCATTTAGCAAAGTGAGTCAGCTTGGTCATCAAATTGGTCAACTTATTTTTGAGCCTACGATGCATTACATGGGTGTGGCGGATGGCACACATTTAGGAGCTTCTATTTAGATTCTCTTTTGCCTGATAAGAGGTGGGGGCTGCAGCGTTCGCAGCCCATCACTATATCCCAGCCCCATTGTCCCTGTTCCCTTTTGTACAAAGACAATAATCGTTCAACTTTGATAATCACGTGAAATCCAACCTTCAACTTGATGAAGTAAGCTTTATGAATAGACTACTTAACGTTCTATAAGGCGGTTTCGTATGAACCAAAATGTCTGTATATCATGTTGACAAGTTATACAAAGCACATGTCATCCAGTTTCGTTTCATTTCGGATCCTTTCATTATATAACTATACGGTATTTATGATAGCAGCCGGCTCACAATAACAGTTTCACCTTCTATGATTTGATAATCATTGGAAGTAACTAGATAATCTGATGTAAGAAGCTTCTATTGATTGCTTCGTGAAACATCTAATCAATGTTTACATGTAAATTCTGAATTAATCCAGACAAAGACTTTGTTTAATAACAAAATCCTCATGCAACGATTGCAAGAGGGGGCGTGCTTTCTAGATGGCTTTCGAGATTTTATCCTTCATTGTTCGTTTTCATATTGCATGTTATGTTGAGTGCAGTCATGTTAGACTGGCTTTCTGTTGGAAAATTTCTAACTGATTGAATGGGTTTTACTTTGCTGTGAACATTTCTCTCACAATTTCATTTTCGAAGGAAAGTAATCGAGAAAACAAGAACTAGTGCTACCCGTTGCTTCACTCTCATTGGCCAGGGGGGAGCTCACTTAAACTTTTTATATTAAGGGGGTCAATCCGATAATTATTAGTAAAAACTTTCCTTGTGATCTGATACTTTTGTGGACCTGACTTAATAATTAACCTTTTTGATATTTACAGGTTCAACTACCGCATAATAATATCAAAAGCAGAAATAAAAGAACACACGTGTTTAAACGTATTATTATAGGAAGCAGTCTAAATTTCTTTGACTAGTGGTCACTCTTTTCTTAAACTTGCACTCTTTTTATAAGAATGAGAAATTTTAAGTTCAGGCTGACTGTTTTCAAATATTTTCGAAAATCTGAGGCTGGATTGTTCTTTGCTTGTTTTAAAATCAATAGGGTGTATGCAGTGCGGCTGCTAGCTTTTTCGCTCTAGGGGGTGTTCAGGCCCTATTTGCCAACAAAGTGAGTGAGACAACGTTTATTTGCTTGCATTAGCCGACAAATTTGAATATTCATGGAAAAAGCACCCACACATGGCTAAAAATCCTCGTTTTGAGATAAAATGTTCAAAATTGCATTTCATAGTAGCTCGGCCTCAGCTTGTTCTTAATTTATTCTTAACTTTTGACCAATTTTGCGACTCGTGTGCTTATAAAATTGTTCTTATAAAAACGAGTGCATGTGCTCAACAACATTATTTTATATTTTACTACTTTTGGGTCTTATTGTCACATTTTCTTCTGGTACTTTTAAGTGAATTTTGATAACTGCGGAAAAACCTCCCCGTATATAAAAAGTTGTCCCCACCGGGTCTCATCGGAGTGAACCTACTTGGTCTCATTGCTGCCAATTGAAGATTACTCATTAGGTAAGAGACATTTTGCTGTTATATGGGCGGGATGTTTTATGAAGGCCAGAGAATGAAGCAACAAATATAAGTAACAAATCAAATCCAGTCCTAAATTCAGCAAGAATACAAATGTTTGCCCCTCCACATTCAACTCCATATATTCTGAAATGAAAAGGGGCCTTGGCATTATTGCCAACCAGCTGAAACGTCTTCTATAACAGAAAGTAATTCCTACAAAACGTCAGACAATGGTTCTTTGCTTGTATAGGACAATTCTTTATTATTAAGAAAAGTTTTTCAAGTCTTTCCATGTTTGGACTAAGAGCACAAGGCCCTGAAGAAATGATTATAATAATTTATTTTAAGCCTGCCACAATATCAGCATTTTCAATTACACTGTTCTTAGAAACTCCTTAATTAAACTCATTTCCACTTGTGTATTTTTCAAAGATTTATAAACTTTAATTTTCTATGAAGTTTATCCAAGTATATCTAATCAAAGATATAATCTATGACATCAGCAATGGAATCAAATGACTCAGGGATGAGATCATACGAAATTGTACAATGTTTTCAAAATTGACTGAGGTATGGCCACCTGAGCACAGGCTCTTTGCCCATCAAGTCATTGAGTAAGGTCCTGATTCTAAAAATGATGAACCAGACTAAAATGACAGTAATCCATTAACAAAAAGAAGGTGTTTTACTGTTCATGTCGCAGTTAATTTACAATAGGTCGAATGATTGCGCTATGAGCATTCATGACGGAATCTCTCAGGCAATTTAGTGTAAATTTATTGTATATATGGGTCTTTGATTATTTTTACGCAGCTTTCTTGGAAAAAAGGAGCTTCAATTGGTGTTGAAAAAGTGGGACTAGCAGTAAAAGACACCGTGCCTATCCAAAGAAGTAACACTGGAAAAAAGACAGGGAGGAGCCGTGCCTCATACGATATTACCTATTACGATATCACATAATCAAACAAAGAAAAATAATATCAGCATCGCTATGCTCTTCCTAGTGCCAATATGATATATAAAAATGAAAAGTTTCACGCTGAAATCTATGGCTCACGATAAGTTGTTGTCATGAAAATGTCTGCTTCAAGATCTTGGAAATGAAGAAGCAAGCAAGAGCATAGGAGATGCACAGTAAAGAGATCGATGCCATCTGCGATCTTCAATTGAAATCGCAAGAAGAAAATGGCAAAAGAGAATGTCAAAGATTATCAGGAAGTCATTGTTTTAGGGACAATATTGAGAAAATCATGGCTACTGGCTAGAATACTTTTCTTAGAGTGGATATGACAAAGAAAGATATATATATTTGTTTAAGACATGGCCTACTACTGTTATTTGTGCTGTAGAAGATTCCAGTTAGCAAAAGCATAGAAAGTGAGTCATTTCCCATTGCGTAAAAGCCAATAACAGATAGAGGGAGGTAAACATACAACAGGACGTTATTTTCCCCGTGACCGTATGACCATTGGTTAAGGAAAATTACAGTAAAAAGTTGTTTTTTCACAGGAAAGCTTTGTCGTTTGAGTAATAACTACAAAATATCACAAAGAATTCACTATCACAAAGTCTTGTACACATGCGACACTATCCTACAACCTCTATTAAATCTATGCATGCTCTAAGTGTCTGTCTGTTGTATGGTCGTAGGGTAGCTATGCCTAAGTTTGGACGAGAACCTGCCAACATAGTTTAAAATTTGGATCAATAATTCCGCACATAACTGAAAAAATGCGACACATACTTCAGGAAATTTGATGAAAACTGTATCCATAACGCCATAAGGCAATAAACATTTTTCAAGACACAACAAAATCATCAAACAAATTTTGCTTGTCCTTTCTGCCAAAATCTCAATATTACAAATATTTCATGCTTTCGTTTCTAACTGGACATCTATTATTCCCAAAATGGCACCCAAAATTCTGCATCTTTCTTCAAATGGTACCAATAATCCCGCACATATTCCAAAAGCCGACACATAATTCTGCGCTTTTCAGATAAAAGTACCCCTAAACATTAGCACATTCCCGTACCTTAAACCTGTTGAGTTGATACCAATCCCCCTCCCCCACACCCCCCCCCCCCCCCCGAGGATATATGGAAGGCAAACCAATAACAGTACATATGATTAAATAGTTTACTTAAACCTGAATAAAACAGTTGCCTGATGGTTGCATTGAGCCTTAAACTCAGAGTACCAACTGAGAATCATCCTACTCTATATATCAAAAGCGCAAATACTAAGCTACGCACATAGGAGTTTTATCACTAAGAGATATATGGAAGTCATCGGTAAACCCTTAATTGATCTAAAAAACAATTTACTTTGCAAACAATTTTTGAAAACTACCTTTTGATCAACATTGCTTTGCCTCCTGGGCTATCAAACATAAATATACACCATCCGGTAGATTTGTCTCTGCCTAGAATATGGAGATATTTGGAAGTCAAAAGCTTTTATACATTAAACTTGACACCCAAAGTCTCTACTCAAAAATGAACGGCGACTAAATGAATACAGAGAACCTGATGAGGAAAAAGTGTGATAAAATTCATGTTATAATCAGGCTCGTCGGAACCGGGAGGCTGGGGGGACCCCCCCCCCCCTAAATAATTGTCAATTTGTAGTATGTTTCCTTTATAACACTGTACTGAATGAGAAATAAAACAATAGGCAGCACCCAATATGAATTTCATTCCGAAGGCACTGGTAATTCATTATAAGACCTCAGACGTCAAAAAGTAAGAAAATGCTAAAGAAACATTGGTGTAGCTAACAGAGGATGGAGGTGAGGGAGGGCAGCTAACTGCTCTCAATCTGCGTAAATTTCAAGAGCTGCAACCAAAGAAACATTTGGAGAGGTATATAGGAGCAATGTGGGGTTTTATCATCAATCTCCAGCAAGGCATATTTTAACATATGTACCCACCAGGCCCCACCAATGGCCCACTACTGAACCGAAATTTTTCATATTTGGCCCACCACTAAATGGGCCCTTTTTATCAAATCAAGTGACCAGAACAAAAATAACACAACAACACGATTGTGTAAAATCATTTACTTTCTCACATTTTGACTTGCTGACAAGGCAACATTCTACACATATCTTTAAATGGCAGTGGAACCTCGTTATTCGACCCCAGAGAGACAGTGGCTGAATTTCTTAAGCGAAAAACCCGAAGAAACTCTACTCCCGATCCAGAGCTTTTTAGAGACAGAGAATACATGAAAAAATTTTTCAGAACCTCAGCTGGATGTTTGTGAACACAATATGTGAACTTATATTTAAACATAACTATATTATATGATTAAACTGGTGAATCTATAAGTAAAGAAAGTCAACTTGGTATTAGTCTCTCATTCTGCGCTCATCCTACCATCTTATGTAGTGTACACACCTGAGTGTGGCTTTGGGGTTCAAGTAGAAACTATGGGGCAAAAATTGTTTGGCCATGCCCTTAATGGGCCCCTATGTGACTCTAGCCCACTATTGAAAAATTCTTAAAATATGCATTGATCTCCAGGGCCTAAAATATGAAATTTTTACAGATCCACATTTTTTATAAAAATTGGGCGTGGTACTTTTCTGGGATTGGCATCATGTGGGTGGCAAATATAGAAATTGCCATCATAGTGCAAATAGCATGTCCTAATTGGGCAAATTCTTAAATAAATGAAGTATAAGTAGCAAAAGCTGATTCTTTACATTATATGGATTGGGTTAATTAGAAAATTAGCTACATATAGCGATGTCTTAATATGTGAGCAAAGAGTTATCGAAAAGAAACTCTTTTACATGGTTTGTTCGGATCTCTGTCAAAGTTATTTTTTTCCTTTCACCTTCAAAAACTCCCTTAAATCAGCCTTGCTTCCAAGACTTTGGTAGTTTTTGGTTTTTTGGAACCATATCTTTGCAGCTTTTCTCGGAACTCGAAACTTGCGAGATCAAGCATATTAATTATAATATTTATCTATTTGATAAGTTTTCTGGAGCTATGCTGCTTTCCCCACCTGCTTCTATCTTGTTGTAGGTGGGAATCAACCTCTCTGCATCGACAGAATTAGGGATTGCTGCGATGTCCGGGACAAAAGCTGGGTGAAGCTTTCTTAAGTCTTGTTTACTTATGGAAAGTTCTTAACTGCATTCAGCCCATCAAATTCTTTGCCATCAAATCTGTTCTTCAAAAATTTTTGATACTATAAACGAAAACCTCGTTACAGATGGCAAATAAACTCTTCTCTCACCGATGTACAAATTGTGCTTGTTTCTTCTTATTTTCTTTTCGCCCAAATTGAAAGCATGATCTTTACCCCCATCTTGTTTGTAATGCGGAAACCACGCACCAAATCTCAATTTTGGAATTACGCCAAATTTGTCATAAGACTGTGCTAGATTTGCAAAACTTATGCTAGATTTCAAATCAAGTCAAGGCAACCCTGCTCGTGAAAGAGGCTAATGCATGCTCAGAAGATCAAAAGTGGCCAGAGTTGCGATTTGGCCTTTTTGACAACCCAGTGTACTCATTCTTCATATGATGACCAAATTTCTCCATTTTGGCAGTTTCTCAAAACCCCTTCGCCGTCATAAATTGATTTGGGTGAAGAAGCAAAATTTGGCTGAATTCTGGCAGCATGTTGCAAAAAACAACGAAAATGCAAAGGAAACAAAAAATTTTGCACAGATAATATTCAAAAATTCTTAAAATAGTTTCAAAATTGCAAATGATGAATGATGAATCAAAGCAAAAGATAACAGACAGTTTTAGATCAAAGCAAGTGAAAACTTTTGTAACCTACAAAGCAAATTTTGATTACGGTATCATTCCCAATAATTAGCACAAATTTAGCTTTTTTGTATACTGCGTTTAGCTGGCTGCATTTGGCTGCAACCACAAAATATGTGGCTGCCAACCATTCAAAACAACTGGCAATATCCTGAAGGTGGGAAGTCACAAATTACTCCCAAAATGAAACTACAGAATCTGGTGTAAAGTGTTTGCATTTGGTAACGATAGACAATGGATCAATGGAAACAATGTTTCTTTTAAATAATATCAAAAATTTGCCAAAGTTATGCTAGATTCCAAATTATGCTAGATTTTATGCTAAATGGCGATTTTTGGCCAATATCATGTTAATATTACGCTAGATCAGTTCACACTGGCACCAGCCCACAAGGGAGCGGCTGGAACGGGACAAGCAGGCTTGCCCCTAAATCTTTTACGGCCACGCCCTTTGAAACACCGGAAACTACTCCTTTCAGAAAATACTTGCTTTTTTCTGTCCTTATTCATAAAAATAACGATTTAAAGAAGATTTCAATTAACATAAAAGTACAAAACCGAGTTAGATAAAATAGATCACACAAGATAAAGTTGATCACACAAGATAACATAAAGTTGATCACACAAGATAAAGCACCATCAAAAAGAACCAAAACCTGTTCCCAGAAGAACTGCTGCTAATGCGTTCGTTAGCGCAAACTTTCAAAACACTTTCAAAACTATTATTGCAAAAAAGTTGAGGAGGACTATAGTCCCTGTTATACAACATTCCCAATTGAATGTTCCTCCCAGCTACCACCGAGAGGCTTATTATCATTCAGCTGCTGTAGCCTTGAGAGGAATCTTTCCAATGCTTCTCCAATTGAAAACACCTTAGTTGAAATGGTTTATAACTTTTTTGAAATCTACTGAAAGATATAACATAAAAACCTCAAAATACATTACGGGCTCAGTGTCTTTTTTGAAGCAAACCATATAAGCAAACTAAATTGAGATGATGTCTTGAAGTTAAAGCTGTATACAGAGTCCATCTTACTTTAAAATAGCACACAACAATATCATAAAGCGCAATTGATTTCTCTCCGCATGTACTGAAGCTTCGAGCTCTGAAGTTTCTTAATTCTTCTTTATTATCCATTGCTTATTTCTTATCGCAATTTTCTTACAAAAATGAGTGCAATACATAAACCTGGGATTGGGCATTCATTGCGAATTGGAAAAATATTCCCATTTCTTTCTTAGGCGTTTCGATTGGTATTTTATGTAGCACTTTTAAGAACATGCATTTTTTACAAATCCACACTTTCTACAATTACAGGTCCGCAATAGAGTTCTAAAATGTGACGTCACCAAAAACCTATTCTTAGAATTTTTGAATCTTAATCACATAACATAAAAGACCTTTATGAAATGCTTCCACATATGCAAAATTAGTCAAATTATGTCTAAAATCAGTTGAGATATTGCCAATGAAAGATTTGAAGTTTGCTAACGAATCACTGTTACTTTCGCTCTGTTCATTAAGTTATGAACAGAGACCAAAATCCAGAGGTTTGATAAGGAGAGAACCAATAAACATGTGGCCATATCTCTGCCAATTCGTAACACATTTGACTGATTTTGCGTATTTAGAGGTATTTCATGATGCTCTTTCAAGCTGTGGGATCTAATTAAAAAAACTCTAAAAATAGATCTTTGTGACGTCATCACTTTAGAACTCTATTTTAACTTACAACTCCACAAAGTGAGTCAGAACCACGCTTATTTCAGGCCCTGTCAATCTCCAACGAACGGCGATGTAGAGTTTTGAAGGCAGTCTCCTTTCTGTTGCTAAGATAGTTCTCGTTTCAAAGGTTCGATCCTTAGAGGTTTGCAAATAGTGTTAACAACCACAACGAATCCCGTTTATAAACAGTTCTGTCTGCTGTGTTCTTTGCTCCCTTTCATGTGCAAGACAAAGGAAGCAGAACGTGTGCAGAACAGTTTTATTCTTTTTGGCATGCTTTTACATAAAAGTTAAAAATTTAAGAGAGTTCTACTATTTTTTGAGAGAGGCTATGGCCCGGAGATGGCTTTGCTGATATGTGCCACATAATACTTCAGTGTTGTGTTCAGAAGCGGACTGGCTCACCGGGACACCGGGAAATTTCCCGGTGCGTTCCTGCCCCAAGTTACTTTTTTCAAGAAACTTCAAAGCTTTCAAAAGGCAAATAATCTTCGCGAATACAGCGAAATTAAGATTAATTGCAAAGTTTCCCCAATCCGTCGTTATTGTTTAATGCATTGAAGGCGATCAGCAAATTCTAAATGGTTTTCTGAAGTCTCCAAAATAACATATTTTGTATAATTGACAGCAGAATCATAATTGTGGCAGCACCGAGAAGGCCTATTCTCACTACGAACCTGGCTAGACTTGTAATTTTTCAAGCATGTGTGCAATACTAGCAGTAATTCGACGTCTGTCGAGGGTTAAGAAGGGGTTTTTACTAGCTGACTCGCAGACATTTTTGCCAATTGAATAATTGCTATTAAATTGAATAATGACTTATGACTAACCATATTTAAATTTTTGATTTATGACAATGCGATTTTTTTTTCGGGTGCCTGATACAGTGGCGGATTTAAGGAGGCAACGGGACAGTTGCCCCTCCCTCACCGAGTTTAAGCAAGTCTGGCGCCCTTTATATGGAAATCGTGTGCCCCTTTTGAAGAATGAGAATCAGGTGAAAAGTTTCTGAGACCTACAGGTCGATTTACTTCAAGGATTACCTCAAAATATACAATAAATATCGTTAGATGGTTAAATGACGTCTTTCTTTGTTACTCAGAAAAGTTTAGAACGTTGAGAATATAGAAAAACCACGGAAAAAGATCTACAAAGAACTTGCTTAATAGATGTCTTTTTAGGGACATTTTGTTATAAAAGCGAGCCCCCACAAAGAATATTAATCTCGCTCTAAGTAGCTTCTCTTTCTTGTTTGTTAAATTCATGTGTTGTGTTAATCGTAATGTTTGTGCGTCTTTTTGCAACTAGGATTACATGATTTCTCTCCGCTTCCCTAGCCCCTTCGTCAGAAAATTTCTAGTGCCACTACTGATTGGGGCCCTTGAGGGCGATTCACTCTTGCAAATAACGTACGAGATTTTGCCTAAAACAAAAGGATTTCTGGGGACTTTCAGATAAAACGATAGGATTTTCACGAAAGATGTACGAGATTTTCTTAGAGTGAATCGCCCCTCAGCTCTTCCCGGTGGGTTGAAAGTTAGCCAGTCCACCACTGGGTGATGAAGTTTTTACGAAAACGATGCAATTGAGAGGTGATGCATGATTGCCGAGCGACACACATTTGGGCTTCCCCTTGCTGTGTCCGTCTGTGTGCTCTAACTACATCTCTGGCAGAACCGCAGAAGAACTAAAGTTTATTGATGTAAGTCCACTTTGAGAAAAACGAAGCTCCTTGCTATGATATTAGGATTTAAATAATAGAAGTATAGTCCAGTATAGGATCCTGCCACCTTCATTGCCCCACTTTCCCCTCTCTCCGGATTCAAAAGTTTACTATTGCTATCTGCTTTTTGTCTTTGTTTGATAGCTTTTCAATTGAAAAAGACCAGGATTTCCGTAAATCCTCTTCCAGGAAGCAGTGAGCACCAAGGCAAAGGTGGGCACAAAAATGTTTCAAGGCTACCCCCTTTTTACCAATGACTCCTTTACCCATGGGCCCACTGAGCCCGGGCCAAGCACCCTCTGAAACTTATAAATTTAAGGGGCCCCGAGCAAATTTTGAAAAGCCTTTAATGTGCTGTTAATTTCAGTCTTGTGTTTGAACTTAGAAGTAACGTCTTCATACGATACTATGACTTCATATTTCATTTTATTGATTAAATCGACAATCAAAGAATAGTTAGATTTACATTGGACGCCGGCAAATGTGTTTTGTCTCATCCTCTAGGTCTTTTCTTTTGCCCCTTTTAAAGCAAATTGTAAAAAGATACGAAGCAGCAACTAGGGCCACCGAGAGGGGGCAAGGGAGCAAATCATCCAAGGGCCTCGAGGTCTAGGGGGCCTGCTAAAGTGATAAATTCCATTTTAAGAATGGGATTAATCAAACGTACCAAAATAAGCCTAAAATAGTAAAACCTTTAGGGGACTGCAAGGGATCACAAAACTTGTCTGCCCTCTCCGCGCGCAAAGGGCCTCGTGTTTCGATTTTGCCCCAGGGCCTCCGAACCACTCTGGCGCCCTTGTTGCAACTTTTCACAATGCAATGACTGCATTTACATTATTACTGAACATTATGCCTATTGGCAGAAAATATGATTTCCTGAAAGTCTTGGGCCCGAGTAAAATCATTCAAAAGCAAAAACGAAAGACATTAGCGATACAAATCAAGGGGCAATAGTAGTTTTATCGGGAAATGCATGTATTTCTACAAATTTATTTTGTAAATATTAACATGTTTGGTTATGACTGAATCTTGTGGCTTTGTCCATAGATGTTCATGATAGCAGGGTGCCAAGTACTTTGTATGTGACACAAACTTTTCTTGGTATATTTTAAGGGGCTCCAATCTAGTTTTTGCCCAGGGCCCCAACAGACGTAAATGCTGTCTTGCCTTTTACTGCCCGAAAACGCCCATTTACAAACAGAGTGCTTCCGTGCCACCAACAGGGAGCACCTATGTGTGACCGATATTTTTGCACAAAGTCCCAAAATTGTAGAATCGCAACACAAATATTCTTCACCCTAAAACTTTTGCGTCGGATTTAAGCGAATCAGAAAACAAACTTACCGAAATCTTGGGGAAAGTGGGCCATGCTCTGCCAACAATAAAGCCTTTTTCCTATATAATACACTCTTTTTTACAAGAACAAGTAAATTTCAGTTCAGGCTGACTGTTCTTAATTTTTTCGAAAATCTGAGGCTGGATTGTTCTTAATTTGTTCTTAAATTAGGAGGGTTTAAGCAGTGCTATTGCTAGCTTTTTCGCTCTAAGGAGGTGTTCAGGCCTCATTTGCTAACAAAGTGAGTGAAACAGCCTTAATTTGCTGAAAAATTTGAATATTCACCGAAAAAGCACCCACACATCGCTAAAAATCCTCGAT
>NW_027019640.1:6667088-6725961 GCF_013076305.1 Rhopilema esculentum
AGAAGTATAGTCCAGTATAGGATCCTGCCACCTTCATTGCCCCACTTTCCCCTCTCTCCGGATTCAAAAGTTTACTATTGCTATCTACTTTTTGTCTTTGTTTGATATCTGTTCAATTGAAAAAGACCAGGATTTCCGTAAATCCTCTTCCAGGAAGCAGTGAGCACCAAGGCAAAGGTGGGCACAAAAATGTTTCAAGGCTACCCCCTTTTTACCAATGACTCCTTTAACCATGGGCCCACTGAGCCCGGGCCAAGCACCCTCTAAAACTTATAAATTTAAGGGGCCCCGAGCAAATTTTGAAAAGCCTTTAAAGTGCTGTTAATTTCAGTCTTGTGTTTGAACTTAGAAAAGTAACGTCTTCATACGATACTATGACTTCATATTTCATTTTATTGATTAAATCGACAATCAAAGTTAGATTTATATTGGACGCCGGCAAATGTGTTTTGTCTCATCCTCTAGGTCTTTTCTTTTGCCCCTTTTAAAGCAAATTGTAAAAAGATACGAAGCAGCAACTAGGGCCACCGAGAGGGGGCAAGGGGGCAAATCATGATTGATCAAACGTAGCAAAATATGCCTAAAATAGTAAATCCTTTAGGGGACTGCAAGGGATCACAAAACTTGTCTGCCCTCTCCGCGCGCAAAGGGCCTCGTGTTTCGATTTTGCCCCAGGGCCTCCGAACCACTCTGGCGCCCTTGTTACAACTTTTCACAATGCAATGACTGCACTTACATTATTACTGAACTGAACATTATGCCTATTGGCAGAAAATATGATTTCCTGAAAGTCTTGGGCCCGAGTAAAATCATTCAAAAGCAAAACGAAAGACATTAGCGTTTACAAACCAAGGGGCAAGAGTAGTTTGGTGGGGAAATGCATATTTTTCTACATTGGGGAAATTAATTTTTTAAATATTAACATGTTTGGTTATGACTGAATCTTGCGGCTTTGTCCATAGATGTTCATGATAGCAGTGTGCTAGGTACTTTTTATGTGACACAAACTTTTCTTGGTATATTTTAAGGGGCTCCAATCAATTTTTTGCCCAGGGCCCCAACAGACGTAAATGCTACCTTGCCTTTTACTGCCCGAAAACGCCCATTTACAAACAGAGTGCTTCCGTGCCACCAACAGGGAGCACCTATGTGTGACCGATATTTTTGCACAAAATGATAGTCTCAAATTGTAGAATCGCATCACAAATATCTATCACCCTTAAACTTTCGCGTCGGATTTAGGCGAATCAAAAAACAAACATACTGAAATCTTGGGGGAAGTGGGCCATGCTCTGCCAACAATAAAGCTATTTTCCTATATAATACACTCTTTTTTACAAGAACAAGTAAATTTCAGTTCAGGCTGACTGTTCTTAGTTTTTTCAAAAATCTGAGGCTGGACTTGTTTTTTCTTGAATAAATAGGGTTTAAGCAGTTTGCTTGCTAGCTTTTTACTCTAGGGAGATGTTCAGGCCTCATTTGCCAACAAAGTGTGAGAGACAGCCTTCATATGTCGACAAGTTTAAATATTCATCTAAAAAGCACCCACAAATGGCTTAAAATCTTCACTTGTGAGATAAAACGCTGTTCAAAATTGCATTTTACAGTAACTCAGCCTCAGCTTGCTCTTAATTTGTTCCTAACTTTTTACCAATTTTGAGGCTCATGTTCTTATAAAATTATTCTTATAGAAAGGAGTGTTCTGCTTTCATTTACGTTTCCAGTCAAATCTACAGCTATGTGTACATTTTTGGGGTACAGAGGGGGATCGCTTGTCCCCCACCATAGCTCTCCTCTTCTCAAGTGAAGGAGAACTGTCCTTAGTTGTCACAAATTCTGTAATTAAACAACCCCTGTTCAAGCTCAAACCCTGATCAACACTCTTTTTTTATAAGAACCAGTAAATTTAAGTTCAGGCTGACTGTTCTTAATTTTTTCGAAAATCTAAGGCTGGATTGTTCTTAATTTGTTCTTAAATAAGGAGGGTTTAAGCAGTGCTATTGCTAGCTTTTTCGCTCTAAGGAGGTGTTCAGGCCTCATTTGCCAACAAAGTGAGTGAGACAGCCTTAATTTGCTGAAAAATTTGAATATTCACCGAAAAAGCACCCACACATCGCTAAAAATCCTCGATTTTGAGAAAAAACGTTGTTCAAATTGCATTTTGCAGAAGCTCAGCCTCAGCTTGTTCTTAATTTGTTTTAACTTTTGACCAGTTTTGAGGCTCGTGTTCTTATAAAATTGTTCTTATAAAAAAGAGTGTATAAAGAAAAACAAATCAAAAGCAGGCCCTAACAACACCTCCAGATTGGAGAACAATACTTTTGTTGGGTTCTACACATATTGTGGCTCTAGCCCACCCGCCCCCCAGACAATTTTCATTGCCTCGGGCTTGATCGAACGCAAAATTATAAGGAAGGGAAGCATAGGCTGGAAATTTAGACAAAAAAGATACCTGGCCAAATGTAATTTATGTAATTGACCTAACCCCCTGGAGAGTGCCTTCGTGTTTTGAAAGGCAAAACGAATATTTTATTTGAAAATTTATCAACTTCTCTGTTGTCTGTAAGCGAAAACTTTGTTCAACTGGCAGAACAGGCTGACTAAAAGTACAGAACAAAATAAAGGTGATTTTGTCAGGAAATTATGGTTTGAGAGTTCAGGAAAAGCCTCTAGCCCTCTGAATATCATGATAAAAGAGCACTGCTTTTGTCCTGTCTTATTAATAAGGTCTTCCCATTGTTCTAATGTGAAGTTTCGGATTGTGGTTAGCCAATATACCAAAGGATTATTTGAAATGGCATCACTTTCGATAAGGCATGGCACGCTGCCGTGGCAGCATTTTGCCCGCAAGGATTGTGCTGATTGCCACTATTTCTCAATGAATGGGGCGACAGCTCTCACAACCGACACGAATCTCCTCATAAGACGCGAGGACCGTTAGCGGATCCAAAGTGAGGGACAGAGGAGTTGCTTTGAGAGACAGTGGAGTTGAGAGATAGGGTGGGCAAATAGATGGCGGGTACAAATGGGGTATGGTGTGTGCTTAGATTTTAGAAAATCCTGAAGAACAACAATAATTTTTGTAGTCTTATCGTCCTCTACAATTTTTTTGTTAAAGATCTGCCCAAGAATGGAAACTCCCACAAAAACTCTGCAAGGGGTGTGTCACATTTTATATTTTCAAGAATTACATGTACATTATCCAGCACTAGGATATCTAGGGATTTTGGGAAAGGGGGAATTTTTTCGAAACCAAAAGGATTTTTGCCAAAGGTGAACAAGTTTTAGTGGAACATTATGCCCCTCGAAGCTTCATCCATTATCATAGAATATA
Source organism: Rhopilema esculentum (assembly GCF_013076305.1). The sequence continues at coordinate 6,670,423 of NW_027019640.1, forward strand.
CTCAAGAAACTTTGTATTGAAACTTTGAAGAATGTGTCAGTTAACAGCCTAGCCGGGGTGACGCCTATGGTTACAGAGTCTGGGAGCTAGTGACCACTGTTAATGACTATTAAGGTGGCCTATAGGGTGAAAGGAAAGGCAACGGGAAGAAAGCTGAGGGTTTCAAAAATGCGAAGAAAATATATGCTATAGGTAAAAAGCTAGAAAGTTTGTGTAATCCAGTTTTATTTTTTACAGCCACCTTATCCAGATATTGTGATGGACTGCATTCAAACCAAAATTTCCTTTTCGGTGATAATGGAATTTTCCAGGGAAACCACTTGCTTCTTGAAGCATTTCCATCTGACTGCCACCTAGAAACATTGCATTTGCACAGCCTCATACCAACTGCTGGGCTAACAGTGAGCGTGCTGCCACAAACAATCAAACATGAACAGACCACTTTTATTGTCGCTATGTTGTCGCCTCATTGATTACTCTATAGTGTTTAATATTTCTGATGTCAAAAAATTATTTCTGCGATCTAATCATTTCACCTTAGTAGCTCAGTATAATGACCCGCGCATTCTTCCGTGGTTCTGTATAAAACGCGAAAATTGCGTGAGCTCCCCCCACTCCCCCCCGTTCCAGCAAAAATTAGGAATGTAATCAGTGATGTCATAGTTTGGCACCTGCCAATGGCGGCAACTCTGCACAGAAGAAAACAGGCTGTCAATCAAATATGCGGCCTCGTCTTACCTATAAACATCAAAGACGCCGCCGTCTATACAGAAAAGCTCCGGCTCGCTATAATGTCGGTACATTTGATCATTAGCCGTGGCCCACTGGCCGCAATATTATGATTTTTATTCCAAAATATTACTATGGCAGTGGAACGGTTGTAGTGTAGAGGTAATTTAAATATACTCTTGTAAAAAGTAAAGAATTGAATCATGCATATCGTGAAAGATTAATTTGAGGTACATGGACATATCGTTCATGGACAAAATGAGCTAATTCACGCCCAATGAAATACGGGGTTAACTTTTCTAACTGTTCAAAGCGGGTTTCAAGTTAAAAAGAAAGAATCAATTTATCATTGCAATGCTCATCATAACCATCAGGCAGAGAAGTTGAAAATTGAATAGATAAACTACTTCCACTTCAAAAGATAGCGAAATTCTGTTTTTAATCTCCTCACCTGGAAATAGTAGGACCGACAAATCAAAAAGGCCTAGCGGGTCTCCACATACTACTCTTTAGGTGTGATAATTTTCTAAGTGGTGCAAATGACTGTTGAATTGCGCAGCTAAAGGCGTCAAATTAAAGCAAGACCAATTCAATGTCATTTACTTCGTTGATTTCAAGTTTCTATAAGAAAATTCGAATCGGTTATTCATGATGATTATAACTTTAATTATTACTAGCATCGTTCATTACAAAAATTGTTGTAAAAGCAAAGCCTGGAAAACCCCCAAATCGTATTCTTTTTTATGTTTCCGTTCTTATCGTTTGCACCCTTTGAAATTGTTACGGTCTTATAAACACAGGCAAACAACTTGCATAATGAAAACGAAATATTTTTTAATGACATGAAGTTTTAAGAGTCATTATTTTTCTATGGTTAGAAAAATTCATGATTGCGATCAGTACAGGGCCCGCACCACCGGGGGGCCGGGGAGGCCATGGAACCTCACTTTTTGCGAAGCAAGTGGTTTTCAAGCTGCAATAAAAGGGGTAAAGAGCCTTGGCCCCCTACATTTTAAGCCTTGCCCCCCCCACTTTCAAATTCGTGGCGTGGGCCCTGCAGTTTAGTTATGAAATACGTCTTTACTAACGTTTTTGCCATGGTATTACACGGGAAAAATATTCTGGTGTCCCTAGGTCTGGTCGCAATAATAATTCTCTGTACCCTCAAAACAGAACTCGAATGCTTCGCCCCTTTATCCAAGGGTGTATTGCTATAAATAAAACAAGGTCCCTTCAAGAAGAATTCCTCCAAATACAATAATGAAAACTAAGAGAATGCTATTTTTGGCATTTCACCCCCCCTCCCTAAGTGCCCCCAGTTTTATACCCCTGCCTTTATCAGATAAATTCTCAGAAGAATCCTGTCTTTGTAACTTTTTTTTATGAACCAAGGCTACCCATTTGCAAATTACCCTAGTAATGGTGACATTTGCAGTTGTATTTCAAGATGAATCGAAAATGAAAAATTTCATTATATGGCAATTATCTTGATGACGAACCATCAGGATGTCGCCAGCGGCTACATGTTATAACGGTTTGTCAGACTTAGCAAGGACTTATCCATCTCCTGTTCACCGGAGTGGAGGGTGTAACCGCGAACGAGAAGGAAGCATCGATGTTTGCATGATTGTGTGTTTGCTTGTTTGTTTGTTTGTGGGTTATGTTAGATTGGTATCATTTCCCTGCTAGACACACTCTTGAAGAATTTCCTGTTATTGTCCGCACTCCAGCGACCCCCGTCTAAAGGCAACGTCAACAACAGGTCCGTTGAGCTCTGGCGACGTTCTAGAGGCGCCTCCGCATGCTGACGGGACGAGTTGGGGGACATCGGCTTTCTCACATTTCAAGGTATATTAAAAGTTTCAGTTCCATTGAAAATGACTTCACACATAAAAGTTAACTAGTTTATAAAGGAGCTACCTTCCATTGCGAGCTCATTCGATTAAAAGTTGTATATATTAAAAAAACACCAAATTTTTTATCAAACTTTGACTAGCAACTAAATATTTACTACATGTACTGTATAATTTTTAATTCAGATCATTAGAGACGAAATTTAATTAAATTTCACCGTTGATATAGCCTGTCAATTAAAATGAATAGTCTAGAAATGGCAAAAATGAGCCAAAAATAAAGACAGTCAAATAATTTATCTTAAATTAATTGAGTATAAAATATACTACTAGAACAAAAGCTATAAAAGACTGTATTGTGATAAAAGTGGTGATTTATCAATATAATTGTCAGTCTTATTTAAAAAATTAATTTTTGCTTGATTAGATTTTCATTTTCAATTTCATCGAGCAGCCTCAGTATTAGTCATTCAAAATTTCTTTGCTCTTCTTCACAAGCAATTACGTTATTTAGAACATATTAATTCATTAATCATGACGAGCATGGCAAATTTGGTAATTATTTATGTGGATCACATTTTCGTACAGACATTTGGTCATAAGCAACTTGTTGAGATGCAGTTTGTTTAGGATATCTATGCTCTTGTATAAATTGAATGCTGTGCCCTAATGATATGGTTTTCAGCCTTTATTTATACCCATCCTGCCCTTTCCATAAATCCCGCGGCACTTGCAAGCGTAAATTAAAATACAGATAGTACGGCCTGTTTAGATAACTTGCACAGTTCTGCGTAGGAGGATAACATAACCGGAGGTCCGGGGCCGCAGGGCAGCGAATCGGTTGGGGGCAGCATGACCAAGGAAGGGCCATGAGTGTTGCATAGTAGAGGAGCTGAAAGGACAGATAGATTTTGTTTTGAAGGGAGACCGCCAGTTTAGGATTGAGTTGCCTGCAATCGATTGTAGTTTTAGTTTAGAGAAAATGCCACAACTGCCAACTAACACGGCAGAGGAATATGGCGCTGATGATGAAGTTAAGGAGTACAGACAAGAGGACGACGAAGGCTCAGAAAACTCCACAGTGGACGTGGTCAATGACATCAAATCTGACTTGATCAAAAAAGACGCGGAAGATCAAACGCTTGACTCGGTAAGTACATGAATTCTACAGATCATCAGCCTTAATACGCATTCGGTTTCCTAGACACTTGATCACTTCCAACATGTATCAAGATTCCCTTTTATTTATTCATTCGTTTGTCTCTTGTTACCATTCTTAGGGCAAAGAAGAAAGCAATTATGTTGAGCTGCATGGGCGCAACATCAAAGGGGAAGCTGCCCAAGGTATTTGCCAGTTTTGTTTACCTACCCCATACCCCAACTTTCTTGGTTCTAGAGAAAAATTTTTGATTCCCGCTTTTTGCTATTTTGGCCTAATTTTGCTTACCTTGGGTAGGAATTCTAGGCTATGGTTTGATATTAAAAAGTTGCTCGTGTTTATCATAGCATTGTCCTTTGATAATTGAGCACGCCGACTTGTTTGTGTTGGATTACGAAAAACTACGTACCTCAAATATTGCAGTTCAGGACTGGGTTAATTCCACGGAAGCTTGTAGATGCGATTTAATTTATTACGGGTGAGTTCGGGATTGAATCGCGCTTCGATTTTCCTAAGGAAATTCGTGATTCACTTTGGTATGTCGCACCAACAATGGATTGCTGCATGCTTGCCAGCGTCAGGGGCATTGATACACCCTTCCTCCCTCCCGATCTCCAAGTTTAAAATTCCTTATCAACTTTTTCACCTCAAAATTTGGTAAGTGCAACATAGTGTTTAGAGCATCAACTGGGAAAATTAGATACATTTCATCGCATTAGGCCCCCTTGAATTGGCGCTTGATATTTGAAGCATAGACAGGCCAGAAATGTTGATGCAGTTTTGTTGATATTCCTTGAAGCATATCCCCATAACATTGGAGGGGCATTTCGTTTTGTCACTCTTGCAAGTTCCCACTCTTGCATTAACGCCCACTCTCCCCTAAATACTTCTCATTTTCTTTTAATGCTTAATTCGAATGTGTCAGCCATAATTTGGTAAAGAAATTCGATATAAATTTTGGAAAATTGTCACGAATTTACATTTGGAATTTTCAATCTAAAATGCATAAGATTTGTGACATAAGAGGCTGCCGCTATTATCTTGAGACAAAGTAATTGTGTTCAAAGGGCGCCGATCTTTTTCAAAAAATGCGTCAAACTCCATTTGCCCTGACCTGCTCAAATTTTATAAGACCACTTTGAAAACTAACACTAACTTTGTTTACTTTATTTAGAAGCATACAGCATATCCTTGATTAGAATTAACTTTACGTAGATTAACCTTAAACTTTTCATCCGCAATGAAATTGATTTCCAAATATTTGCGCTGTAGTCTTGTGAGCGTAGTCATCTTGCTGAATGGTTTTTGTGATTCTTTAAATATTCTTTCGAGTTTCTGTTTCTAATTTGTGTCCCTATTTTAGGAGTATACGGCCGGCCCGCGCCTGTTATAGTAGGACCACATGTGAGTAGCCGTTTATTCTGCTGTTTTAGTAATTATCTCCAGTGGTGGGTTGCCATTGTAGGAAGGGATTTAATCTTTGTTTAAAACTGGACCCGCTGTTATCGAATACAATTTTTATTGTGAATTTTTATCGCTAGTAACACCGATATCAAGTGCGATCTTTAAAATGATATTTGACATTTGTAGCTTTGAGAGCGATGAATCCGTTTTCGGGCAGGATTTCCCGATTTCTTGCTCTATGTCCTCAAGATTGTCTGTCAAGTCCTATTTGTTTACTCAATGACCTTTTCAAATTTCAATGGCGGCATACTTTAAAGAAAACTGTCATTATTTTCTCGTAAGGTCAACAGTATTGGCAGCAGACAATATTAATTTCTATGAGTTGTATACTGCGCCTTCCCTCCCCTGCCCCTTAAAAACAGAATGTGATACTTCAATTGTGTTATTTCGAAGTACTTTTTAGCATCAGTTTGTTACCATAGCCATTTGTCTTGGCACAATAGCTTGTATGAACAGTTGATATGAGACATGAATTATTTTTAGAAACTTGTGGATTGATTTAGCTCCAGTTTTGTTGCTGGTAAACTCATCACAGTATGAGATTAAATTTTCTGATCCAAGCCTAAGAAAGAATTGTTGGTAGTGTAGGGCTCATTTTCTTTCAATTTTAGTCAGTAATAAAAACGCAGGGCAATGTTCCCCTCCTATGGTTGCAATTGTACAGTCAATAAGGACTTACTGAATCTTGAATTTTGTTTCTTGATCTGGTATTATACCTTCCTGTTTATAAATAATTTCAAGTGAGGGACTTGCGAGATGGATGGGTCATCTAGCAAAATCATATGTTCATGTGTTTCATTATGTCATATCAGTGAATGCGATGTAGGCAATTGGTTGATATATTTCATCTGACTGGTGTGTTTCCTCTAATTATGACACAAAATTTTACTTTCCTGCTCGCCAGGTCAAACTCTTATTTGTTAACTACAAGGAAGGCCTGGTCATTTGAGGAGATCAATAGCTCACTCCACTGTGCTCCCCTCAAACGCAGATTGCTCTCCTAAACTCTTCTTCAAACCAAAGTATTTTTGTATTTCTATCAATAGCTCACTTGGAAATTACTAGGAGAGCTGTTAACTGCTCCCCTGCTGAATGTCTTATAGCTGGGCCTGAAGTATACAGTTATGCCATATCAACCTCTTCTTAAATGAACAACACAAAGTGAATTATTTTAATGCCCCAGATATAAAATTGTGGCATAATTTAGCAAGTGTCATTTGCAAGCAATTGTTGGCTCTATAATACAAAGAAATCAGACATTCTTCCATAGCTGTCTAGAAGCTAGAAAGTAAATTTAAAAAAAAAATGAAATTGAGACCATTAACTTCCTTTCCAGAATTCACTAAAAATTACTGTTTACCCGTCTGGTGAAAGGTGATTGGTGTCGTGTTGACAGTGTGCTTGATGAAAAGTTGCCTAATTAATGCATTGAACCTTAAACCCTGAGTAGCAACTTAGAACCATCCTGTTCTAAACACCAAAGCGCATTCCAACATTTATATGCCTAAAATCAATTGGTGGGAATCATTTTCAAAACAAAATGCCTGGTTCCTGAAATGTTTGCTATGGAAAGATTCAGAAAGTTTGTTATTTTTCTGCAGTGCATGGATCGGGTATAATAAGACTTGTAATGTTTTTACTATTCTCTTAAAATATTCATTACCTAGATAAAATTTTGTGTCACTGAAACTATCATATCATTAAATATTTAATGTTTGTTTCATGATAACACATTGGAATTTTTTAGGCAACCCATCATTTCTTGGCATTTTCTCCCAAAAGGCTCATATTTTGGAACCAATTATTTATATACACTTAGCTTACCTTTACAAAATTGACCACAGACACCAAAATTCATAGACTATCCATTTACTTATCTTCATTAGCTATTATAATCTTCCTTCAAATTAGATGCATAAATTGGCTGATAATGGCTAGGAAGACTCTCTTGAGCAGACTGACTGTCAATAAAGCTGTTAGGACTTAATTAATGCTAAATCCATTCTGTATTTGCAGAGATGATAAACAAATTTCCTTTCTGTAATAATTTGAAATTAAAGATCAGGGATGTTGAAACTTTTCTTCATAATTATCCAACATTATTTGGCTTCAGACAGTGTGGTTAGGAGCTGTTTTTAAATTGCTTTTTTGTTTTGCATTGTATTCCATTATTCTACCAAAAATGTAGCCGGCTGTTTGAAATCTAAGGTCAATCCCTGTGATTCCTCCAATGAAGTATTGACATAAGATTGGTTTATTGGCCAGTGACATTTGTTATCTCACCAGAAAATTGTTAAAAATCCAACTTTCCTTGTATTTATTGGTTACGTAATATTTCTTTCCAAGGTAGCAGTCACATCTTATCATTCTCCTCACACCAATTGTATTGAAAGTTGCTCGAAATGAAAAAGAGTTTTCTTGTTGTGACGAAGGAGAGTGTTTAATTGGCTTTTGACGTTTAAGGTCTGCAAAATCTTCGCTTCATTGAGAAATCTTTTTGGATTAAATTTTGTTTGCTTTGTAGAAATATTATTGCACATTCCTATAGAAGTAGGATAGGAGTTGTGTTGAGGTTTGGGCCTTGCCTATATGTTTTATTCTGTTAGTTTACTGATTTCATTCTTCTCAAATATACAGAATAAAGCCCTGCCATTTCTGTCCAAATTTTAATGAATCCATTTTTGCCTTAATAAAGAATATTGTATGTTTTCCAAAACCTGTTGGCCAAACCTGCTACCAACTTTTACTTCTTATCATATTGAAGTTGCTGCTTCTGGATTTCTGTGGAAATCGATTTTTAGGTGTTCAGTGTGGCAGCATTTTATAAAGGTAAAATGCTTAAATACCATAGTTTGTCTCCATTCCATTTCATTTGTTTGATATTTAACCTGCTAATAATGACAAACCAGGTTTTTTTTATTTTTTATTCGTTTTTGGTTCTCTATAAAAGCATATTCAGGCATTGTTTCTATATATATAAATGTCCTTCAGTTATAACCAGAGCATTACAAAAACTAACCGTAACTAACTGAAACTGATATTTTTGCATTATTCAAATACCTTGTCTTTCTTTACTTTCAGTAAGAAGAAAAATTATTTTGGTGTTTAATTCTTGGGTTTTAGGTTCTAAATTCTTTTCCCAAAGGATATTAATTTATTTGCCATATGTTTTTGTATGATACAAACTTTTCGGGATACAGTCATGCCAGATTTCAGCTAGTTGGATTGAACAGTGCTAAATTGCTTTGTGTCACCTTTATTATTTTTTGTCAAGCTTGGATGTTTAATCTGATTTCATGAGGCCATGATGTATATTGAATGAAAAATTAGTCATTATCAAGAAAGAATCTTAAATTTTTTGTTTGTCAAACGGTAATTTTTTACATTCTTTGATTCCAACCAGACTTCAGTAGCCATGTTAACTCTATTTGATATCAATTTCAAAGATTCTGAATAATTTAGGTTTTAATCCATTTAAGTCTAGATGTGTGGATTTGAAATTCGTTTATTTCAGTTAAAATTGTTCTTTTGACATTATTAACAACAGCTTACCATAAACAGTTGTTTATAGGGGCTTTTAATGATCACATGACGGATTTTTTATTTTTTGGTGTAGGTCGTTTGCAGAGGTTGTTTTCAAAATCAGTATGATGTAACTTCATGTAACCAATCTTAGCCACAATACATAATGACCAGCGTATTGGGTTTCCCCCTCCTGTTATCATGACTCGGTGTCTTGTCTAACTTGGTTAAGTTGTCAACTCGAATTTTGAACACTATTTAGATGAATACCGGCGCAATATCTTCTTCTCAATTTAAAGTTGGCTTCCTCTCTCATAACTGCCAGGCTACTAGTACACCTGAATGCTTTCATAAATCCTTTTCTTTTGATATTTTGCTTTCGCATTTGATGTTGAGATGTTGTTCTAGAAACTTCTGGAATATATCGATTCAATAGATAGTGTGAACTTGCTTTCGTTTCCTTGCTATGTTGATGTGAATATTTGCATTTGGTGTGATCTCTAATTCACATCATCTATTCTCCAAAAGCCTATCGGCTATTAAAGTTTTCGTTATTTGGTTATTCGTGATTTACTGTGCACAGTAAAGTGGTAAGATGTAAAGTGCATCAGGGTATCTCATCATTACGTTAATATTTCCATCTTCGTTTGCGCCTCAAGTTACATTGCGATAGGGTCATTTAGATACCACAAGTATCATCTAGATGTTGTTTATTCCTTGGTGGTTTCTCTTGTCTTGGATAATTGATGTCTCTATTTGCTCTAACCAGCTAGTTATGACCCATTTCCCTTGTGTGGTACCAATGCAAGGAATATATCCTTGGGTCTCTATTGATTGCCTCAGGCTGTCTTCGCTTCTCTCTTGATTCATGGGTCCAAGGTAAGGGGGTAAATATTGTATTATGCTTGATTGTTGGTTGCCTAAAGAGCTACTGTAGGTTGTGTGTATTTGAACTGGCAAGCAAGCAAGATATATTGGTCTACAAAGGTTGAGGTTCTGGCAACTAATTGCTGATATTCGAAAGTTTTATTGTCTGTTGTGTAAGAAATTTAATTGTCAATAGTTGTGTCCTCATGGACTTTTCTTGAAAAGCTTTCGATTTTATAAGGAAAAGCAATAGAATCTATTGCTTTTTAACTGTAAAGATGATTGAAATGTAAAAGAAGAAGTACTATTGACCCCAAAAAAGTTGAAAAATTCCCGTGTGGAAGTTTTCTAGATTAACTTCATATGTCGTTGCTGTAGAGCGAGGAATATCTGCTGCATTGCGAAAGTAACCAATAATTAGTTGTCTTGTTTTCTTTGATCAGTCAGTATCCTTTGGTCGGAATTTCTATGACGGTTATATATTATATTGCTTGGATATTATGTACTAACGTCCCGTTTTGTGGTACAATGGCATTATGATGAGTTGAGTACGTATTGCGAGGATTGAATGGTTTTAAGCTCCATCGATCTTCCATGCTCTTTTAAATTCCTTTCTTCTGACCAGTTTTGTTAACGGTTTACACTTTATTCCGTAGTAAAATCTTTGACTAGCGTTATAGCTGGGAAATTCATGCATTCTTTATTCTTCGCTTTTTTAAAAGCGGATATTCAAAATACAGTTACTTGCTATGTTTCTGTCTTTCGCAGTTATAAGTTAGTTTCACCTAAGTTCTTTTTGATGAGGGAAAGTATTTCCAAGATGGTAGCTGATGAAATCTACTTTAACCAATGTAGTTTTTGCAAATAATAATGATTGGAATGTTTTCTATTAAATTATATGCATATGCATAGCATCATGATCACCATCCATTATCATCATCATCCATTATCATCATCATCATTCATTCATTAACTCATTGATCTTTTCATTCATTCGTCATTTTCATCAGATAATTACTCGTCTAAAGTTAGAGGAAAGTTACCAAAACTCTCTCTTCAGTCAAATGAGATTAAAGTTCTCCAAAAGAATAGAGGTTTCCAAATAGTTGCAAAAACCTTTATTGTCATGCTAGAAAGTAACCATCATGGCAGCTTGATGAAAAATCGTTTTGACAGCCTTTTAGCAAGGTAGCCATGTAGTTTATGCCCTGTTCAAGATATTTCAAGAGTCTGAACGAGGGGCAAATCACTCTTTGAAAATCTCGTACACCTTTTGTGAAAATTATATTGTTTTATCTGAAAATCCCTGGAAATCCTTGTGTTTTAGAGAAAATCTCGTACGCTATTTGCAAGACTGAATTGCCCCTCGAGTCTGAAGAAAGTGCTTACAGATCCGTTATTGAAAGGGAACCTTTCCTAATTGCAGATAACTATTTCTTTGCCGGACGGCATTGCCGAGGTTGCCATATTAATAATCCTTGAATCTCACTATTGGGTTCTCTTTTGATACTCAAACTACCCCCGGGGAAGGCTGTATGATCCGTGTTTTGTAATATGGCGGTTAAACATTTTCAAAGATACTGTCTTTGAATTATTAAGACTCTTGTTCTGTGCTAAGACGCAGCAGAACTCTGCTTAAATTTGAATTTGTCTGTGTTATCAGTGTCGGCATGAAAAATATCAGAGCTAGGATATTTCCTATATAAAGACAGGTGTGAGGCAGCATCAGTTGATTTTGGACTGTTAGCAGGAGACGAGAGTTGGCAAGGATGACAGCAGAGGTATAAAAAGTATTTTGTTCCTTAGAGGTTTAGAGCAGAAGTAACATCTACTGATTGTAGTAAAATACATTGACATCGTTTCCAGCAACAGTAGTGAGTAAGGAACTAACAGAGCTGCCAGTAAACCTTTTAAGGGGAGAGAGGCCCCAGGGGGTATGTAGAAATGATATTTTGCAAAGTAAAGAGTTTTCGAGGGTACCGTTGTCTTGAAGGGGTAGAGCCAAATCTCATCCAGACATTCGCGCTTATAAAAGACAAGGTCCATCGCTCTTTGTGAAGTGAATACTCGGTCTTAGACATTTCTACGTCATCAAAGGTAGCCGGCAGTCCATTGAGGAATTGAGATGCCGCAAAACATCAGTTGTTTTCAGCTGTCCTTGATAGCTTTTCGGATATTGTCCTTAGAGACACTGCAAACTAGATCATTTGCGTAAAATTATATATATTTAAGCAATTTATATTGTTTGATTTCCCCTTTTTCTGTTCCCAACTACTCTTCTCTCTTCGCCAAATGGGACATGATATTCAAGGTTTAAAGAGCAACATAATTGCAGTTCTTTTTACTTTTCGCTGTTTATTGGAACCCTGCCTGTGATTTCAGCCCGTTTCTTTAGATCCCTGAATAGAAATAACTCTTTCGTGGCTGTATTTCCTACACGAATGCTCTGCCAGCCATCATCCGTTGAAAACGTAAGCTAGCATTTGCTCCACCTTTGTTTAATTTTGTTCAGGGATTTAAATATTAGCACAACCTAAATTTTGTAGCTAATCTTTATATTTTTATCTTATTCATTCATGATAATATAATCTAAATAACTTTGACAGTTCACTAAGCTCCAGCTGGTTTTTACAGTCAGTTTCCCAATGTTTTACATGAAGTACTTGATAGAAAATTTACAAAAATCTCGGTAGTTTTTGTTTGTACAGCAGCTAACTCGTTTTCAAATCGGTTTCTCTCTATGGCTTCTTTTTTAAAATGCATCAACCATCATAAACCAGTCACTGAAAAGGTAACTCGTATTCCTTACTCTCTGCGAATTTCTGATTTTATTAAGAGGCGACTTGGGTGTGGAAGTGAGGGGGGGGGGGTGGCAGAGATGATGGTCTGTCTTAATAAAATATGTTTTTGAATAGGGTTTTCTTTAACTAAATGTTTATTCCAATAACGAAGCCTGAGTCGAGTTTTACTTTTCTATTAGATTATGATATATCCATAAATATGTAGGTAATATGTAGGTGAGATTGCCTGTCAAAAATGAACATAATCAACCTGTCCCTAACGAACTTTCACAAGCAAAGTTGCATAGAAAGGAGGCCACAACCAAATTTTAATCCATATCAAAATGCGCATTATATGTCTCTGGGATAAAAAGGTTGAAATGAAAGCAATTCATCTTTGTTTGATGCAATTCATCGGGACGAGCCGTAAAGAGTGTCAAGCGATTTTACCCGAATTGTAAATCCAAAAACCCGGTCACAAGGGTAGTCATTTTCGTCCTTAAATATTGTGTTTTGAACTACTTATAATGAAAACAAATGATTTGAGCAGTTATTTCATTCGGGACTTTGAGCTCCAATTTTTCACTCTTCCTTTCGAGTTTGCTTCTATTTGAAGGGTGGCTAATCTTCTCCATTATTATGCACCCGTGATGGGTCAGTGCTGTTTTGCGTTCGATACACAGCAAACAAGCAGGTCTTTGAAGATCACTTTTAATTCTAGTTATAATGAATTTTGTCCAGTGTTGCGCACCGCCGTAACAATCACCGTGCGAAAACAACACGCGCTATTCGTTGCCACTAGGTTTAACGATGGCGGTGAACGACTGACGGCAGAACGTACACAAATTCAGCGCATGCCATAGAGCAGCCCGGCTATTTATTCGAGGCCCATATCAGAGCTCTTTAACATCGATGTCATTATGCTTGCGTTAAATGGGTTATAATTGAAGTTTTCCAAATGTTGTGCGAGGTCATGTTAGTTGAAAAGGGTTAGGCTCCGTCGAAGAGCCTTAGTGTCTGTGTCTCCGTTTGCTTTGAGATCACGGCCTCTTTCTGCACACGAATCTTCAAATTTTGCTAACGTTGATTACAATATAATCTGTCCGTGTATATCTTTGATATGTATTCAGTAAACACGTAACAGTGATTGTCTAGAGTTTGGACGTGTTTGAACATCCGTTTTCAATTTAGGCCTTATAATCAATGCTGTAAAAATTATGTTGGAAGCTCTATGTTTTTGTTTGGTATAGTATTTGATTTGACCACAATTGTCCGTAAGGGGATTGATGAAGCGGTAGGTTATTCTTAAAGAGCTTCAAGGTAATATGGTGACTTGCAAGCATTATCCAACCTAGTTTGTTTTTTATCACGGTGTCTCAATGAATGTACACTTTTCCGGGTTTGTGTCGGCTCCTTTCAAGTCTGAATAGCCAATATCTGTGGTACTCCCTTCTTGGTACCAACTAGCGTGTACTTTCCGTTGCAGTCCAAGTTACCCGATAGCAGTCAAACACCAATTGCTCAATTGCTTGCATTTCCACAGAGATATTACGAGCACACTGGCTACCCACCGGGATGCAGCTCAGGACATACTGCTACACATCACCCAGCAAGCTATGCAACTGCATCACAAATACACATGCCAATGTACACGAGGAACGAGCGAGGTTTCTTCGAAAGGCCTTGGTAAGGAAGCTTTTTCTATCTCTTCCTATATTGCTCCATCTCTTTGTCTAAAGTCTTTTCTTGCTACATTATAGCCTGCTTCCCCTCTGATGTATCACATTTGCTATCATGATAACAATTTTTGTACGGGATAACCACTTCAAGACTATACGTGCTGTTATCAACGAGGACCCTGATCTAAAAACTACGGTGTATCCCTATTCAATTATACTAGAAAGAAATGTAGTTATTCAATAAATCTGTTTACTTTAAGAAACGTAAACATTCAAACAAATTTTTAAATGTCCCGCAGTCACCAAGTTTAGCGATACAGAATGTGTTTTCACTATTTTCCATAATTTGAAAACTTTGTTGTTTTGATACTTAATTTCGTTGAATAATTCGTATTATAGCCAGTCTTGATGAGTAAATACTTTGTGTGTAATAGTTGTTTGCTAGCAGCGATTAGCACTGTAGCCCTAATGCAGTCACCCACTTACGACATATCAACCAATAAACATCGGTTGTTCTGTTCTAGGCAACATGCCCAGGTGCCATTTGGGCCTCCTCCGCACGGTTATGCCCAGTATTACCAACCGGGCAAAACAGGCGAAGCTCGTCCCATACCATATTTAGATTATCGACATTCGGGGCACCATCCAATGGCAGGTCAAAACGCTGGTGTTATTTCATACGTCACACAGGTTGGGTAAGTGTCATATACCCAGTTCTATTGTCATTTGAATTATCGTTAGAATGATCATCCTTGTAAGATATTACAGACACTAAAAGAACAAGTGTTTTATAGGGACACTTGTATTTATCAAAAAGCAAATATTTTACTATTTTGCTCATGATTATTGTTTAGATAAACATAGAGACTGTTAGAATAAGGTTGCCCCTTGTTTCTACTTTGACAGGATCAAGTCAAGAAAACTCTATTTAGCAAATGGAAGGGTATTACATATTCCAAGTATCTCTTTAAATACTCCTTGCTGTTACTCTGCTACTCCCCACCCATCTCAAACAGAGACAGCTTTGTATGTAAATTCGTTATGCTGTAACTGAAAGTTCATTTTGGAAGTATAGGCCTAGTTAACTTATTGTGACCAGCTCCTTTTTCCTTCTCTAGACCTGGGTTTCACCCTCAAGTTCCTGGCGATCATAAAGGTGGCAAAGATAAACGAGCTTTAGCGCATGTTAAAAAACCTTTGAATGCTTTTATGTTGTATATGAAAGAGATGCGACCGAAAATCGCTGCAGAATGTACGCTGAAAGAAAGTGCGGCAATTAATCAAATTTTAGGCAAAAGGGTAAGTTTTGTTTCATGTTTTTAGCAAAACTTTCTAGCAAGGTGTTGGGATTGAAATTCTCAGATTTTCTACAAGCAAGAGTTACTGTTTCATCAAAACCTTTATGCTTTTGTTTAAAAAAAGGATGTTGAATTGTATCGAAAAATTTTTTATTGTACTCTCATCAGTACAATTCTTATTTCAGTGGCATGCGTTAGATAGATCAGAACAAGCAAAATATTACGAAATGGCACGAAAAGAAAGAGCACTACATATGCAGCTCTACCCCGGCTGGAGTGCGAGAGACAACTACGCTGTTCTAGGAAAGAAGAAGAAAAGGCGGAAGGATAAAAACCAGGGTAAGGCTTTCATCTTGTCTTATGAAAGATTTAAAAACTAATTTGATATTGAGACTGAAATGGACAGGCTGGATTCATCAACACATGCACTCGCTAACTGACATGCCAAAAAGTGCATTCTACATCCGTCATCAGTCCGAATGTGACTGCCTACCTAGGGGACTACTGATTCAAAACCCCATGCTAGAGAGGGAGATTATTCGAAAGGGGGGAGGGGGCATTTTCGAATTGTTACGGTATTTATAATTGCATTCGCCAAGAGCCGCTAAATCTGTGCTTCGATTTTTGAAGAGGAGAGATAATCATAGCTGTATATATATGATTTAAATAGCTTTGGTTGTTTTAGGAATAATTTCTCTAGTTTTTTTACTCGCTGTTCCAATTTAGTGCTACATATATGAAAGGACTCACGTAAACTCCATACGATTTCATTAAGAAACATTCCAAATATTGTTGAACCAAGCCATGTGAAAAAGCACTCACCTGCTCCACCTGTGCTATTCTTAATTTGCAAACAAATAGCTGCTGTAGTCTCTGTTTTTAAGAAGGCGTGATAGAAGTTTGAATGTATATTGTGGAGATTGTGCCTAAAAGAAAAATTCATGATGCAATTCGATTCTCCATTTGCAGCATAAAACCCAATATATTTATAGACTGTTTTCTGTTTGAAGTTCTCTTGTATTTCATTGTTAACAAATGGCAATTTTCGTAACATAAACGTACCTAGTAGCATTTACACAGAGCACAAACGCTTGGTGTATTTAATTACCCTTGTTAAATATGAAGATTTTGAGAGGGTAAAAGTAGGATCGAACTGACTCAAGTGTATCAGTATAGCTTGTTAGTCGACAGAATAGACTGTTAGCTATTGTGTATCTTGGTCAAGTGCTGATCAGCAAATACAAAATGTAGCTTTACAAATTATTAGACTGGACAGAAATCTCTCATTTGCAGGCTTCAAATTTTTTAGATTGCTGTGAGGATATCTTGGTATAGATCATTATACTTTAATAGCAATGAAGTGGGTGTCACGTGATTTACAGAAGCTGTACATCACGTGTCGCTTATCTCATATTTACATGTTGACATTACAGGAGTACATGAATTACAGATACGTTTTGTGACTGTTTTTACATTCAGTTCACCGAACTGGTGGTAGATTCATTCTGTCGAATTGAAATTGTTATCATATGCCTCGTTTCGCTAATCAACCAGCATAATATGCAGCCTTTAGTAGCAAAGTTTGGCGTTTATGATAAACACCAGTATTATTTACACGCAATAGCATATTGTGGTGCATTCAGCAAATGGCTTTTGGTTGACCATTGATGGGCGCGTGGATTGGAACATTGATTATTAAGCTTGCTGCTGAAACCATTCAATATATTTGTTTGTTATAGAGCCATTTATATGTACTTCTTATGTACTTCTTCAATTTTTAAGCTGGTCCTATGTGTGTTCTATGAACTTTTAATTTATTTCAGCCCTAAGAATGTACAAAAGCACTGTGATTTAAGTTGTGTTTGAATTCATGTAAATTTTAAATGCATGCTGTGTAGGTATTGACATGCAATTAGGTTGTTTAATAGAGTTCATTTTAGCACATGGTTTTAAACCGAAGGGGAATCTTCTTAAGGGAGTATTTCAAGTATTTCCAGAAGCAATTATGTCCACTGATTGACATGCAGTTCTGAACGTTGTGAATTGCAAATACTCTAAATGAATAAATATTTCCACATTACCTAGAGCTGCAAGGTCAAGAGGTTATATAATAATGGGGAAGACTAGGTTGCAGTGCAAAGTTTTGAAGCTATTTTGTAGCGAGATCCGTTTTCAAATAAAGCAGGTCTCTTTATTATGAGTGTTGGTGGTTTGGAGTTGCAGCGACTACTTCATCAAAGCAAGTGGATTTGCAATATTAATGTTACATATTAACCCCAGAACAGGTTTTGAAGCTTTCTAGATTTAAATCTTATTTATATCGACAACGACATTATCCAGATGAGGTAATGTCGAAAGAAATTTTCGTCAGTACTAGAATAATGCTTCTCTTTTTTGCAGAATTGAATCCAAAGAAATGCAGAGCAAGGTATGGATTAGACAGACAAGATCAGTGGTGCAAGCCGTGCAGGTACAGACAGCGATGCTTATTCTAACAAAAAGCTCTTATCAGGGACACATATCGTTGATTGTGTCACTGATAACAATTGACATTGCATTAAACAAATTGTGTTTACAAGAACCCTCTCCACTTCTTGGTTGCTTGGTTGCAGATCTTAGATTGAAAGCTTCTTGTTACCGTCATATTTATATGCTACAGCAATTTCTCAAAGTTACCTTCAATTGATTTACTGAGGCAATTCTCTTCAACAGCGCACTTCAAAGTTTAAACCCCTTATTAATCGTTTGCCCTATTCTGTTTTAGGAGGAAGAAAAAATGCATTCGATTCTTAGCTGGAGCCGATGGTGTCAACGAAGAGGCTGGGGAGGAGGGTGAACACACTGAGAACATCGAACCTTCAGAAGAAAAGATGGAGGACGATACGAAGTTAGAAGAAGACGATGCAGATGACGACGACGAAACTGAAAACGCTGGTCTGTCAGAACCGGAAGAGACAGTTACGAGTAATTTAACTCAACCGCAACCGCAATTACAAACGGTTACTACGACGTGACACTGCGTAAATGGAAATGCTTTTCGCCTCGACAGCCCGGAATAAAACCAGGCTGCTACATTCGCCGGTCGGGCTCAGTGAAAAACTAGAAATGTTTTAGTAACCGGTCAGACGAGAGAAATAATGGTTGGGTACAACAAGCACCTTGTTTCGTTGCAATCTAGGAGATGGATGCTGTTTCTCAAAGTCAATCAGTGAATAATTTCGATGATTATGTTCTTTCCAAGATGCACTTGATTTTAATCAGAACCAAAGGGGCGGATTCTTTTAATCGTAGCTAGGCGGTGCTTTCCATGCCCCCTCAGGCATAGTGGAGCATTTTAGCTCGAGATCATCTCGACTACTGCTTGATATTTTGAACAGGACACTCCTTAATTTTGAGATCCCCTATTAAAATGGCTTTGATCTCCTGTGAAAAAGGATCAATTTTCTTTATCCCTTTATCCTTTGAATTTGTAACTGGCTTTTTCAAGAGAATTTTTTTGCATTTTAATGGAGAAACACGATGATAGTGAAGCCATCAGAAATATACGAAGGAAGCAAGCCAATTGAGCACCAGTTTCTCTCTTTCTCTCTCTATGTGTAGTTGTTGCCAATAAGGGTTCTTGAAATTTCTGGGACTAAGATTGTTTGCCTCTTCATGGATATCAGCAGATTGCCTACACCCAAAACCAGGATCGTTTTCCTGGCAAACTAACAGCCATTGCAGCGACCATCTGCATGAGCCCCGTACTGCATGCACAGCAATCCGTGAATTCGAGAGCTAGAATTGACTGGCAATGATAGTAGTTGTGGAAATTCGTGCGTAAGAACGGAATGTTTTGAAATAGTAACTTATACACAAGCAAATTTTGTATTTTGTAATACTCTATATTGAAAGGTTATATTAAGCACGCTAAGTGGAACATAGATTACAGTGTTATTGTTGTTATAGACAGCCACCGCCTATTGTAGAAACGAGTCTATAGATTATGCATTCATGTTTTCTGTTGAATAGGCCTTCAGGGGTCAAGTGTTGTGAACCTATACTAAGATGTTCGACTTGATGCAATCGTTTTTTGCAAAATCTACCCCGTAATTGCAAATTTAAATCGTTACTTCAAATGTGCTGTATGCTACTTAAGATAATCCCCATTTTAACATAGCGATTTATGTAGTTCTTGAGTAATAATATTTTTTACAGTCGACTTTGAACGATCGCATCAGTCGCATTAAATTCTGGGGATATTTTCGACACACGAAATTGTGTTGTTTTTCTAGGTTACACTATTTACATTGGGTGCACTACATGATAAAGTTTCTAAACATTTTATATCCCTTTGACTAACAGTTGATGACTTTGAGTTAGACAAAAATCGATTATCAAATTATTTGCATCGTGTTGCTCAAGCCTTTGACCTGTTTTCCACCCAATACATTCAACTCAACCATACATGAGTTGGTTTTCGGCTCTCCATCTGTTGGAAATATTTGGTGCCTTCTTGTGACACCAGGACTGTCAAATCGCTGGTAGCGTATTGATATGGTACCTGTTTTTAAGGAGGCCCAAAGTTTGAAGCTTACAGACCTTTTCCCATCAGTGTTAACACGTTCCGTTTTAGGTGCCAATAATGCAGTTCGTTCTGCATTCATTTAATTTTTGTTGTGGCTTATTTTGTTTAAACTCTTCTGAATGGAATGACAGAGAGATAATTGTTAGGTAATTATTGACTGTAGATTTACTTATTTGTTCTTGAATATTGAAGCAAGGCAGGGTACATTATTTTTTAAATATCATAGAACTGTAAATATAAAAAGATTGTTTCAATACTCTTGTACAGCCGTTTGTTAATTATTGGATTTTTGCTGTCACTAAGAAGAGTCTATTTTCTTGATATCGATTTTTGCTTTTGAGTATGCTGTTGGCTGCTGTGAAGGCGATCGATGTGGTGTCACGTGAAGGATATGTTGAAGAGCGGGAACGGTAGAAATTGGTTGGACCCTTGTTATGTCTATAGATAAAAGCCCTTTTTATATATATAGATATAAATCAATTAAATCACATTCACAAGGATGAAGGATCTTCAGAAAAGCAAAGACTAGAATAAAAAATCCCTAGGTTGAGAAAATTTTTCGCTAATTTGAAGAGAGAGGCTATTGTCTGGATGGGGGGGGGGGTGTAGCTGCGTGGCATAGCCAACTCTGTGATTATGGACACAAAACGTTGCCTAATTCACATTGCATCTAGGTGAAATGGCTTTAACCCTGAAACCATGAAGCCTTTTAATTTCTTATAATGTCATACAGATGGAGACTCAAAAATTTTTATTTGATAGTATCAATTAAGTACTGTCCTTGAAAAAGTGTCGTTTGAGTAAATATGGTTGACTGTAATAACACCACAATCTCATCATAATTGAGCAATTGACAAGAATTCCGAAAATCGTTCGAACCCAAACCCCTGATCTTGTTTACATCCGGTTCGAGGCCCGTCGTTGGATGAAGTACAAGCATTCCAGGAAGCTCTGTTTCTTCCTTATAGTAGTTAAAGGTAATGTGTCCATATAAAAGGACTGCGTATACCCAATTTGTCAAGCCATCCATCAAAATAACGGCTTGCGATTGGTCAGTATTCTTGCGATGCAAAACTGCTCACATGAAAAGTCAGCCTCGTACTGTAGATAAACAGAGCGATCGCGATTGCTGGGGCGATCACATGAAAAATCACATTTTTCTGAAAACCAATGCAGACTAGCCTGCGTGCAAACTTTTTCGCAACGAAAAGAAAGGTATGCACGCAGGCTTACGCGGAGTTGCTTGCTTTAGCTGGACACATTACCTTTAACAGCATAGGTGTGAAGATGAAAAGTTTCTAACAATGTTATGATCAAAATGAAAATATGTTACAGGTTTGAAAAAAACCCTAGACTAAAAACCTGTAGTGCTTAAGAGGTGTGGTCAGGTCCCATTTGCCGACAAAGAGGGTGAGCCATCCTTCATTTGCCGACAATTTTGAAAATTCGCCAACCACGTTGAAGTTGGATTGAATTAGCTTGTATGCATAGCTAGAATTGTACCAACTTTAAATAAAGAAAGAAAAAAAACGTTCCCTAGGTTGAAAAAATCATGGTATTTGAAACGGAAGTCTTTCGAAAGGGATTTCATACCACACATACCTCCCGGAGCTACAGTCATTTATTCCAGTTAACTATAAATAGCAGAATTTTTGGATTGTGGTCGTTTAGTATCTTGAGAATTCCATTTTGACTGGATGCCGTACTCGACAATCTGAATGGGGTGCGTAGTAAATTCTCTGAGGTAAAAACAAGTTACAAAAATAGTTGTCCAAGACTTGAGTGGCAGGCTCTCGGAAGGGTCCATCACCTCAGAACCCAATGCACAAGAGCTCAAGGGTGAGTTGGGACATTTACCTTTCTGCAGTTACTACCAAAATTACTTGAAACCCCCAACACTTTGCGCTGTGCTTTTTTATTTTTAATTTGTTTTCCCGAATACTACTAGTCCTACCCACCTTTCCCCCAAGAACAATGTTGACAGTTTTACAGAAGCAACCCCACTAAAGGAAAAGAACAGCTGCCACAGTCAACAATGAAGGAGTTTTCATTAAAAGATAAAGAATAAAAATTGTGACACGTTTTACCCTCACTCAGTTTCTGTTCTGGCTTCTAGATAACATCGTACAGAACTTCAGGGCAGGGATACAGTTATAAAAATTTAGCCTTTGTAGTCAGACTGCTGTATGGAAAAATGAACCTCTTAAAAATCTGACAGGCGCAAGTCCAACCCTCTGCATACATATCTGCGTTCTATACCCGTTTATTCCTGGCAATGTAACCAATTAAGGATCTTAATAATTAAGGATCTTAGTAATTAAGGATCTGAGTAATTAAGGATCTTAGTAATTAAGGATCCGACTACGCAATGAAGAAACATCACATCTTCGAAAACATGAATTTTCTCAAGGGTCTACAACACTTTCACTTCACTTCAAGCCCTATCGTATCGCAAATTTCAAATGACATCTCCCCTTTCCTTTTTTACACAACGCTGGTCAGAACAAAGACATACAACGTTGCCCTCTTTGCTCTTTTCAAGTGGCTGCAACAGAAGTGTTCTCAAATTAAACTATTTTTTGGACTGACCATGGGCCTGTTACATCCTACGAAATACTTTGTTACACCATGTAGCCAAAAGGAACTGATTTCAAATCTAGTAATCAAAACAATTAATTCCTTTAGTTTTATTGCATTTCTACTCATCAATTATGAATATTTTTGCAATGTAAATACCGGTAAAATAGTTCAGGAACTGCAAAAAAATGGTGAAAGTGCATCAATCAATTCATTCCTGATTTTCAAAAATTAAAGTTTTTAGAAACATTGCTTTTCTAAACAGGTTTGGTGCTTTTCTTGTTGTTTACACGTGGCTGGATAAACTTCACAACTTGCTAGTAAAATAATGCTCAACTCATTGATTACCTGTGTTTCTCTATTTTATGGTCATGATCAATGTGAGAAGATAAATTGTTTGGGGCACCAAACCCCATCTTCTAAGCTTCGAATTGGAATTTAAAGGCAACAAATCCTGTTTGCATCCGAAAAGAAAGCCTTACTCTGTTCACAGATCTTTGATGTGACCACGTGGGTTTCTACCCTTAAACGAAGACAATTATTGTAACATGAGGTGCAATGAGCTTCGGGGAAAATGAGAGCTCACCTTGGTTTTCTTCTTCTTGGTCACCTTGGTCTTTTGGGTCATCTTTTTCTTGGCATTTTTGTTCGGTAAAACAGCAATATCTAAACATTTTGAACGAACGATTTCCAGTCTAAAGTGTTGATGAAAAAGGCATGGCGTAATTCCCCAAGGGTTTCGATAATTCTTTCGCGCGTTTTCCCGCGGGTGATTTGAATCATATGTAGGAGAATTCCTTCGTAGGTTGGCAAAGAGAGTCACAAGTGACAGTGGAACTATTTTCGTTTCGTTTGACTGCATACATGTGAAGGGATGGCATTGAAATTTGAATCTATACGCGCTCGAAAGTCAGGATGACTTATTAGCTTCTTCGAATCTGAATGCAAAAATTGGTTTCACTTGCAGGGATCGGCAGAACCTATTGCAGACTGGGGGATAAATGCTTTGGTTGCATGCATGGTAAAATTCTAGATCAAGATCATTTATCGTATGCCTTTTAACTATATTTTTGGAATTATTTAGGGGTAAACCCCCACATCTCAATCCCGCGGTCCCTGCCTCCTCCTACGTGCGGATTTAATTTATCAAGTTTAACTTATTGTGCCATTGTCGACGTTGTTTTCTGCAGTCATTGAGGATTATTCATTTGTGAATTCAACGAGACCGACTGTGTATGGACCATTTAAAAGATGAAAATATATCAAAATTGGGAGTTTTTTGAAAGTGTACAGTTCTTTAACTGTTGCGAACTCTGAGCAAAGCCATTTGACCATCATGCATTGGTTAGTCCTACAATATCTTGTTTTTGAGCCCTTATTATCCTTAAGACTAGGTTACTTTCACTTTATATCTTAATCAAACTGAAAGTCAAGTTACATTTCAATACTTGATCTTATTTACTGAACAATTAATATTTCATGCAAATGATCTTTGTTGTTAACTTTTAACGCCCTTACAACCGAGCTTTAGTAATGGTACAAACGGGGTGGCTGTCTAACATGATGCAATAAGATCTACTTGTATTTGGTAAAAACACTGCTGCAATAAAAACAATCCACTTGCATTATTCGATTAAAAACGAGAACATTGAAACTTTAAACACCAAATACGTAGCGAAAAAGATAACTGGCTTTACATATAATCTCATTTTGAAAACGAGATTTTGGTATATGTAAACTGTAGCAGAATTAATAGAAACACTGTTTCAATTTCAGTAGGATCAATGAAGAGTGCAGAAAAACCAGCGAATAGAGGATGAAGATATTCATCGATTCATAAAAAAGTAATGATATTACTGAATCTATTTCATTTCAATTTATCCTCTAGGATTAAATTCATACAGATTGTTATTCCCAGAAAATACAAAATGCATGTTTATAAAAAATTTCAGGTCTCTATTGAAATCAATAATTCAAAGATCCTAAAAATTTGCAAAGTTCTTATTAAATTAAATCCAGCATTGCTTGTTTACAACGGTGATTTCATCAAGGTTTTAACGGTAGGTGGGATGCCAGACAATGCAATGATACATTTCATGTTGCATTTTAGGCTGCCTAGATAAGAGTAAAAATTGGTGAGGTATTAATGGCATGACAGTCTTGAACAGCAGCTAATTGGTAATGGGAAGAAGCGCATATATGGCTTTAAATTGGAGACAAGTTAAAAGCTGATTTTGTTAAAATATCAGCTAGGACTTCCATAAATACTCAAGTGTTCACTACAAAATTGTTTCAAACTAAGACATTTTCCTGTTAACACTAAATTGAAAAAGGCGTTGTTTCAACAGTGTAAATATTTATGAAGTTTAAAATCAAACAAATAGTAGGCGTGATAAATTTCGCTAATCTAGTAGTGTATGATACCACGTAAAAAACAGTAAAATTTACACTGAATCTTAAAAAATCAGAGAAATACAAAAACGACGTCACTTTGCGCTGTTGATTGCTCGATAGCAAGGGGAAAATATCTCTTGGAAAGAGATAAGACTGGGTAATGTTTTTCAAGGAGAGCCAAGAGCCTACAAAGGGCTGATTTAGAAAGATTATTGGGGAAAGACAATCAATAACCACATAATAATTTAATATTACAATTTGTTTATAATATTTTACTTTGATGATACTGCTTTCAATATCAATCTTACTGTTACAAGGAAAGGAAGATTCTTCTGAGCCTCTTTTCCTATATAACTAACGATTATTATGAAATATATATATTATTAAGATAATATACTTAATCACTTACAAAAACAAAATGACAAAAATGTTTCTTATATCAAGATAAATTCGTACAATTCATAATTATCTTTGGGTTCGTTAATTTCAGATATTCGAAATCCGTCATAACATTGGAAAAACATTCTTGCAAATTGTCTCACAAAAACTACACTATATTTAAATCTCTATACGACAAGCACTTCTGGGATAACTTAAAAAAGGAATCTAGTCACATTGAAAAATAATAGCAGGGCACTGAGACAACCCTTCGAAAGGATCGTGGCGGTTATAATAGAGTAATCATTTATCAAAGGGACTGCGAATAATTCTCTAAAAATATCTAATGGGGAAAATGGCCTGATAACATTTATTGACCTTAAATCAAACAAAATTTCTTTCAAAATAAAGATTTGATTAGTAGATTATGATGGCTTCCGAGTAATCTTAAAACTTACTTAATAAACGACTACTTGCCATTCAGAACTAATTTATCTTTCCCATTAGAAATTCATGGCTACAAGTCGCCCATAAACGACGTAGTTTATCAAAGATGTAATACTTTGAAGAATAATGAACATGTCTTTGAAAAACTAGCTTGATAGTGAAAATTTCGATAGTGCATTACAAGCTTTTGTGTCAGTTAGAAAGAACATAGTGAAATATATCCACTACTACCCTCACAATCCCACCGAAAACGTTACAAAACATCCCATCGAAATTTTTCCTCCAAAACGTTTCCGAAGTAGTTGCTTATTAAGGAATTAGATTATGCCATTGCTCAAAGGGTGGTGTAATTATATGGGACTTTTTGCAAATTTGCAGAGGTATGAATGCAGCGGCATTGACAATGCACCTGCTAATGTGATACCAGAGCTATCAGCCATGCTCGCAGCTCCCATTGAAAATTCACGGTATTTTGGGTCTGCCTAAAACCAAAAAGATACACAGCTGAGCAATTACAGAAAACATGGCCTAGATATACTTTACCCTCTGCATGCTAGAAGCAGAAAGACTGACTGCGGGAATCTTTTGTGAAACAAATTTATTTAATCAGCCATTCCATCAGACATACGTTAAAATTCTGGTAAGGTGTGTGCTGGAAATCAAACCGGTTGACGTAGTAAAATTAAAAACGTGAAAGGGAGTACGCAATTAAGCGACAAAAAATTGCATCAAAGCAAAAGAGTCCTGCATACCTTATAACAAGATGTACTTCATACCTTACCTGGCAGCTTAATAAATATATGATAACAACTTCCAAAAGTACACAGTATGACAGAAACTTTAACTATTAAAGCCAGTAATCATTTTTTCAACCAAAAAGTATCTTTCGACAAGACTAGGAGAGGTGAATAGATTATCGATTTGAAGAAAAACCTCAACCCTTCTCCATTCAACTTACGGAGGTATTCAAGTAGAGCTGCCTCAAAATTTGGCAACATTCAAAATTTGACATTGGTGGGAACATTGGCAATATTCAAAATTTGAATTATCACTGTTATATCGGTAGTGAAGTTGAAATCAGTGTTTTTGGGTCAAGGAAAACATTTAAATTAGATATAATTATAAACTGACAGGTAAAAATGTTGAATTTTGTCTCTTAGGTTAATAGTTGCCTGCCATGTATCCTTGCAAAGTTTTTTTAAAACATGGAAAAGTCTTGTCATAACAAAACTTCATCTTTTCTACTGATGTAGCTGAAAAGGACATGACTGCATCCAGTTTAAACAACGAAATCACTCACAACAACAGAAAATAAACAATAACACGAGGAAAGAACATGCATTAACTCACACAACTCCACTCGACGTCTCAGTAGATCTCTCAAACATTGAAGTACTTTACGAGATACACGGTGCAAGAACTGCAAATTTAGCTGCTGTTTTATGTCAAGCTAAAAATGAAAACCTTCCCTTGGGGGCTAACACAAAATCTCTGCGTTACCCTTGACATGACATGTCCGATGTGCAGTGACGTCATATATAGCAAAGGATGATGATAGAAATAGGAATTGAAGACTGAAGAAGTAGGTGATGGGTGTTCAGATGTCAAGGCAGCTAGAAAACCAAATCAATGAAACCGCCAAGCGCTTATCATAGAACTCACCCAACTACTTAAATTCATGCATAGAATTCAGCTGATGTCAATCTATCCTTAGGAAACTAAGATTAAAAGAATAATATTTTACCTCAATGGCCACTCTGTAAAAAGCATTGACATAGACCCCTCCGCCAAGAAGGCCTTCGAACAGTCCAATGGACAACGTGATCCAGATACTCGGAATAAATCGGTAGTAAACCTCCAGTAAAAGAACTATGAAGTTGATGTACTATAAAAAGATAAATATAAGCTCACTAAGAAATTGCATACAAAGTAAGTTACTAAAAACGAGAGCTGGAATTGGCAAAACATTGTAGCAAAACATGTGAAAGAAATTAGAAGAAAGATAAGACTTATATATTGAAGTATTTTTAGACATGGAATCCCTTTTAGATATTTCCATAGATATAAAGGTCGTGCATTGATCTCTTGAACTTTTCACAAATCCTCTTTTGTACATTTTTAGTCAATACGATGTACGAGAATTCGAAATAACAGCAGCATGAATTCTGAAAAGACTTTCGAAAAGGAAATTTCAGAGGATTATTTAAAAATCAAAAGTTCCTTTTCAAAAAGATGAGATTTAAGCAGGAGTGTTCACTTCCCCAAGACAGATTACTTACCACAATTAAAAATTATTTTAACTTATGACATTAAGAAAGCAACAGGGAGCCAAGGATGCAATGTTAAAAGAACAAATTCAAAGAATTGTTGCCTTTAAATCTCTGAATGAAATTTCTCACCGGAAAGATTTTTTAAAATCCATCAAAAGTCTATCTAGCAATTGTCTTGGTTATGTAAATCTTTCCAAAACAAGCTTATTCTTATGTGGTTTCATCTGTACACAAACTGATGGCTAGAGCTGCAGTGACCCCCCTTATTCCTTGCTCGCTATTAACAAACAGTGTAGAAAGATCCTATCCTTGGCTGAAGTGTATGAAATGAATAGATATTTGTTTAAGTTGGATTTCATCCCTGACACAATGGCGGTCTCGTCTTGTGAATTTATTTTCAATTGCGGCCGTCCGTGATGCTTTGTCGGTACTAGATTTATAAGGATTAATCGCTTCTTCTAAGACATTGTCGTGGAAGTTACTCTACAAAACATTCATAGACCGTAAAGATGTGTTTTTGTACATTAAAACATGAGTTGCATTCAATTTCGAAAGGGCGGTGTGGCTTTGCAGCCTCGCTTCCGAACGAACAATCACGGCAATGCACCGCGAGATAGGCCTAATTACTTGAAAAATTTCCATGAATCGATCCCTGAGGCAAGAAAATTAAAACATGTAGCTTCAACGAGATAATATTGACAAGCAGTGTCTTGTTCAAGGGCGATGTCATAGCAAAACCGGCAAAAATAAACCAATCACAATAATTACAATCACAATCAATTACAATCACAATCAATTACAATCACAATATCAATTACAATCACAATCAATTACAATCACAATCAATTACAATCACAATCAATTACAATCACAATCAATTACAATCACAATCAATTACAATCACAATCAATTACAATCACAATCAATTACAATCACAATCAATTACAATCACAGAAAGATAGCTGGCACTCATTCTCTAATCCTTCTAAATTCGATCCGATATTTTCGCTGCAATTCGAAATATACAAGAGGGGTTGTTTCAAAGCCACTGCAATCTCACACAATACATCTTGACCCTTCACTGATATAGAGCTCTTGTCAAAGATATCCCCAGGAAACATAAAACATTAATGAGTTTATTTAAATATATTTCTTCATTTTTCATGCAAAACACTATTAAAAAATTTTCCTTTCCACATTGTATTTTACTTTGACCAAAAGGCTTTCTTTAAGCAATCGCTTTTGCCTATCAAAGGGTACAGGTTTCCAGAAACAATAGCTTAACGAAATTCTGCACACTCAAAACCAAACAGAAAAAGGTGAAAAGGGGCGAAGATGCTCTCGGCGTAGCTCTAAAAGGGCGTAGCTCTTTTATTCGAATTTTTGTCTCTCGTGATCAAACTCCGCAACTTCATTGCTAAATTTTTCTATGCAGCAATGCCTGGCAATCGATATTAAAAATCCTAAAAAAATTTCGTGTCCAAAAGACAACTTCAGAGATTAAATGAGGAAAACAATCTATTCCTAGCAAAAATAATTCTAACAATCTTTTCGTGGAACAAAATTTAAAAATGGCTCTGAAACAAGCAAACCTTTTGAGTCATACTAAAGATTTTCGTCTAACACTTTTCAAAGTACAAAACGTCAGAACATAGATCAAAACACTATGCTAGGAAATATATTTACCCAGTTGTAGATCGAAATAGTTCTTTCGTGCAAAAATTCATAGAAACTAAACTGACTTAGAAAAAAAGTTTATGGGCACTAAACAGAAAATGACTTTGAATCTCATTAAGTTTTCAGCCTTAAAAATAAAATCAAGGAATAACAAGCCAACGAAAACATAAAAATAAAGTAAGTCTCGGCCTGTTATTTATTTTCTATAGCATACATTTGATTGTTTTTTCTGAGGAAAAGGCTTCTAGCTTGAGAAAATATGTCTCCTTGTCTTGTCTGACTCCTTAGATATGAAAAATCCTGCCAAAATGCGCAACTTCCAAATGTACTTTGAGAGCTACTCTCTCTAACAAAGACATCAAAACACTTAACTCCCAAAATCAAGTTTGGTGTCAAAAACCTGGAGTAAACGATGGAATAGTTCTAGTCTTTTTCCTCTGTATTTTAGTGTATCAAACCTGAAAGTTTTGCCTGTAAGAGAAGCTAGATCTACAGAAATCAAGTGTAATTTCGCCTCTCTTTTCTCTAATTAGTGCAGGTCCTGATTTAAATCCGGGCTGGGCGTTAAGACTTCTTTACAGTCTTGAGAAAACAAACTCTCTATCCCAAAGCACAAAGGAGCATCTGAATCTTAAAGGCGAAATGCCGTATCTTAAATTGTTGACCGAGGAGATCAGATATAAGCTGTATATATTTTTGCTCGCTTTATAATTAAAACTGCAGAGAACAAAAGATTTTTAAATACACATTACAGTTAGCCGTTGGAATATCTCTTAATTCAAAAGTAATCGTGTTTTACAGCAACAATATCTAATTCATTTTTGGACAAGATTTGGAAACTCGAGGCAGGCATGTTTCAAGTGTGATGCAAGTGCATAAACGAGAACATTAATTTAATCTGAAGCTAGAGAAATTCTTAGCATACATTTTTTTTGTATTCAGATACTTGAAACCTTTCATGATACGATCGACTGATAGTAAAGCATGTAAACACAGGCATCTTCAGCGAGAAGAATCGCCAAAGAACATAACTTTGGCCAGGAAGAATCTCCTGAATAAGCACACACGTATAACCTTATCTATACCCTTATCTATCTTACCCAACTCAAGAAAAAAGTGTTGCGGAATTCATAACATTTTGCACAAAATCCCAATCGTGCAGACGTCACAAGCATTGGCATAAAATATTATGAAATGTCCTTGAATCCCCCTTCAACATTAATTTGAGAGAAATCAATAACAGGTACAGCAGCGATTCTGCAAGCTCTCTAAAACCACCCCTTAATAACATATAGGAAACCCCCAATCGTGGATGACAAATTGGACAACTATCAGCGTAAAGTTTAGTATTTGGGGGTTAAAACGCGTATTTGTGCACGTTCGATATTCTGTAGCACCCGAAGACGTTTGTAAAAGGCTTCATTATTATCAATAAAGTGATCGCTGAGCTACAGTAAATGTTCCACAAACCTGGAGGGCTGCTAAAATTTCGATTTTCTCGATCTTGATAATATTCACTGACGATCGTGAGATAAGAACACCAAACTGATAGCAAAACTGGAGCCTAAAAGTAAAATTGTTCAAGATAATCTACATAGTATGTCATAGCAAGCTGATTCTGTCATGACGTTTTCAAGGAGAGTACATTCATAATAACACTGACATTAGAGATCGGAGACTTCAAGAAAGTTTCTTGGCCTAAGCGGGATAACGACATAGCTCAGTTACGCCTAAAATGTTAAAGGGGTAATCGTTTGAAAAATTGTAAATTAGCGTGGTCTATTGCTAGATTTCACGTTTCAGTAATAACACATGAATATACAAAAGAAATATTATTCGTAGAGCTCCAATACTCTCAGTTCTCATATAACAACAAGCGTAGAGATTTAATAATAACGGGGAGGTGTTTAGAATATTCTAAATCTATTAAGAAAGGGGTGGTGTATTAAGCAGGAAGGTGTAGCAAGAACTTTGAAAGGACAATAGAACGAGTATCTATTTGTAGGAGATCGTGAATCAAAGGCAAAAGAAAAAAATTGCACTTTTTTTAAAAAAAACCTATTCGTAGAGATTGACTGTGCAAACATTAACAGTTGACTATAACAAAATTCATACAAAATTAATTTTGTTATATATCTTACTATAATGTATATATCAAAATATAAGGCAAGAATTGGAGCTTGGAGAGGATTGTTTGAAAAATTATCACAAATTAATACGAAGTGAGAAGGTGTAAGACTGTAGGAAACCTCAAGTGTCATGTCATTATGACCCATAACCAGCTTGTTGTTTCAATTTTAGTTATTATTTACTACTTTAAAACTCCGTATGTTTTTTTCAAATCATCATTTCTGTTAGCGCAAATAGCATAATTTAACATATTTCATTCAATAGCCGGATATTAGGTGACCGAAAAGACAGCTAATAAACTGCTTAAGGCTGGCGTCATTAGTGCCATTAACCAAGCTACTCAGTTTCATCCTCTATCTTTGCTATAACAAATAATGCTTTTGAAAATCTGATCTAGATAAAGGAAAAGATTCTTGGTTGGAGGAGGGTATTCGTGAATTGGCATAAAAGTGAAAATGTAAGTAAATAATAAGTTCTGAAAAACCAAATTTAGAGTGAGGGATAAAGAGTAAATTTTCAGCCAAAAGAAAATACCTTTAAAATATTTGCAGAACAAGGGTTTTTAGTTTTAGAAAATCTAATTCGTCTAAATACAGTTATCAAGATCCTTTATTTTTAATGCACAACCTTAAACGGGCTACCTCTTCTTACAATACTTAGTCTCTCAGCAGAATTTCTTCTTAATAAAACCAAACTCTGCATATTCCTCGTCTCTCTTATCCCCTTAATTCGTCTCTAGGTAATGTAACTAAATAGAGATATAACCCGCTCAAAGATATACCCTTTCCCTAAATCTGCACACATCCTAAATAGTTTCAATCTTATATTATCCCAAATTTGAGTATCAACATCAATGCTCGCTAATCTTACAGTGCCTGTATTTTTAATGGTGTGTGTGTGTGTGTGAATGTGTGTGTGTGTGTATGTTGTCCAGCGGGGTTACATTTCAAGGAACTCAAGTAATCAACTGTTAGCTTCCAGGCTGTCCTAAGAAAATATTTGTGAAACCTGAATTCTGATAAGCTAGACACTCGTCCAAGCTGCTGTGATCAGACCGAGTTACGAATGGCAATTCTGCAGTCTTATCTATGGTAGAAGAAAGTAAATCAAGTTTTATGAAGAAAAATCAGTTGGAGTCTTAGTATTTGTCACAGGAAAATGTCACGGTGCTTTCAGTAACTTTCTTGAGATTTTGCAAGATCATATTTTGGCAAGATATTTTTGCCGTCTTTAATGCGTCTTGCAGTACTTGTTACTTTGTACGCTGTTTCTCATTGTTTAATTCAAGTCAGATTGTTTGATTGTCTCCCCAATCCTATTTAAAACTGTTTGTAATGTTTCTACTACAAAGATTCCACTGTCTTTACTTCCTTTCACAGGCTTCTCAAATTTTTGCAGCCTAAATTTCTTCAAGACTTCAGCAATCTTAAGGTCCGTTTGTAGCAGGCTGTCAGTGTGGTCATGTGAAAACGTTTTGTCGTGAACAATAGCCTTCTCCTTATCTTTTTTCAGACCTGTTACGTTAGCAGCCAGGTTAGTCAATGCTGTCATTCAAGATTGATAGGATATTGTTTCATATGATTAAAATTAGTTTCTAATTTACCAGAAAAACCGTTAGCTGAATGCTTAACTTACCAGCGATACTGCCCCGCATGGTTCATTGTCGAATTCGGGTAGTACAACAACTCAAACTGTTTATAAAGAAAAGAAAACTTTGTACTGTCAAAATGATACTTCATATTGTTTATCAAACATGTTGCTAAATCTAAAAAAAATCGTTGCAATCTCTGCTCTGATCTAGATCTGATCTACTGTTTAATTACTTGGGTTCATTTGGTGTGATTTGAAATTAGAAACCGTTAGATTTATTTAACATGATATAATATAACATGAAAAATAATATCATAAAGCATAAAATATAATACATAGCAAAATATAAAAGAAAACATAAAATAATTAACAAAGTTAATATGATTGGTATAATATAATATAATAAAGTATGATAATATAAAGCATAAGATAATATAAGATAATATAAGATAATATAAGATAAGATAAGATAATATAATATAATATAATATAATATAATATAATATAATATAATATAATATAATAATATAATACAGTATAATATAATATAATATAATATAATATAATATAATATAACATAATATAATATAATATAATATAATATAATATAATATAATATAATATAATATAATACGATATGATATGATATAATACGATATGATATGATATAATACGATATGATATGATATAATACGATATGTGCTATGATATGATATGATAAATTCTATGATATAATATGATATGATATGTTATGATAGGATAGGATATGATATGATTGATATATGATATGATTGATGATATGATATGATATGATATGATATGATATGATATGATATGATATGATATGATATGATATGATATGATATGATATGATATGATATGATATGATATGATATGATTGATATGATATGATATGATATGATATGATATGTTATGATATGATTGATATGATATGATATGATATGATATGATATGATATGATATGATATGATATGATATGATTGATATGATATGATATGATATGATATGATATGATATGATATGATATGATATGATATGATATGATATGATATGATATGATATGATATGATATGATATGATATGATATGATATGATATGATATGATATGATATGATATGATATGATATGATATGATATGATATGATATGATATGATATGATATGATATGATAAGATATGATATGATATGATATGATATGATATGATATGATATGATATGATATGATATGATATGATATGATATGATATGATATGATATGATATGATATAAGATACGTACCAATCCTTGGTTTATAATGTATTCCGCAAAATAAACAAAAAACAACGGTATCATGTACTTCACAAGCGGCTGCAAAATAAATTATGGTATAACAATAAACCTTGAGTTAATTCATTGTGAGTCAATATCTTGATATTTTTAAAAACAATTTATGTAAACTTTGTAGAGCAATATCAAGATGGGCATTTGAGTCAAAGGAAGCTGCTCTCGCTCATATTGTCGCATTAGTTAGAAACTTTCTTGTTTTTAGTCAGAAAAGAAAAAATATAAATGACAAAGCAATATAAGTGAAAAACCAAACAGGAACAGTTGCTATTGTAAAAGGACTTGGCACGAGATTAATAAGACATTCATATTAAAATATAAAATCTATAAGGCAAATAATAGTATGTCCAAGATGTTAACATATGATATATAAGAATTAAACTTTGAGGTTTGCAAAAGTAGCATTGAACGATGGTTGTGTTAAAAAATTGCTAAAATGAATAAGTACCACAGTTTGTGCAAAAAAATCAAAGCAATGAACTTGAAGTTATTGGTGCGAATCTGGCTTACCGTTCAAAATATCAAAAATAAGAGATGTAAAACAAACTGCATGCTCAATTTCTCCTGGAATGCTTACCTTAACTAACTGAAGCTTCTCTTTGAACGTCAAAGAAGCAGTAGCTAGAGACGAAAGTAAAAACGGAAGTTTAAAATCTGAGCAAAAAAAAAGTGGTACGTTGATTTTGGTGTCAAAAAATCATCAGTAATAATAACTCGCTCAAAACCCGAACAGTGGATCCGCTAATGATAGACAGCTTACAAAGGCAGAAAGCAAAACAGAAAACTGGATAGCAAAAGTGTTACGGATGCATTTCAAAGCAACTGAAATGCAATCGACCTTAGACAACATTTCTATCTAGCTATAAACAACCCGTAAGGGAGCAGCTAAGCAAAAGCATATTTACAAAGACGTTACCATTAAGATAGGCACGGCTACTCAAACACTTTAATTTATAAAAGTACAATGATACTAAAGAGCCCTTGTAAAGTTTCTGTTAGCCGTCCTTAGGGAGAGCTTGTTTAATAATGATGAATACTGCTGCACTGGAAAATCAAAAGTTGTTGAAAGATTATGGTGCAGTGTTAGGCAACATGGAAAACAACGTAGCAAATTCTTGCGGAGGAACCTTGGCGAGTAGTGAAGTGTGATCATCGGTGGCTTTCCTCAAGCCTTTTGTCAGGGCAGCATGGGGAAATGGTGACTTATTTAAGACAGGAAAATATAATATCGAGAAAAGTAATATGAGTCAAGCTGATAAAGAATATTATCAGTATTCCAATAATGAGAGAGGTTGCCTGTAGACAGAGAAGAGATAATTTAAAAGAAGAAAATAAATTACACAAGTAAGTGCTTCATTGATAAAAATAGGTTTCAAAAGAATAATATTCCCACCATCACTTGTGCGCTTTTTTATAAACGATTTCGAAGATGTTGATGAGGTATGATCAAAATTATTTTCTGGTTTCAAAAGCCCCCAATATCTGCAATAGAACTGGTTGATAATGGCAAATTTTATGATAATGAAACAATATCAAGAGGATACGAATTCTAGAGCGAAAAAAGAAGTGTTTGGAAGATGGGCGACTCATGATTATTACGTTATGAGTTCGTTACTCTCGCCTTAAGGTAATCTGGGGGAATATTTCCTATTCCTATTTCCTATTTCCGATGTAGACAATTACCAATTGACTCCTGTAAATAGACAAGTAACGTTTTGGAGAGTAATAAGTGTCTTTGACTCTTGTTTTAAAAGTACATCTGGGAATTACAGTGTTAAAGGTTCTTAAATGACCTTTTAAAGCAATGGGCATATTTTCTAATATAAAATAGATCAATGAATCCTGGCAAAAGAAGGCATCCTGTGAAAAGTCGTACAATAAAAACCTTATGATTTCTCAGGGAGGAATATCAATATTGAGGTACTGGCTATTTCATTATATCAATAGTTTTATGTAGAAAAATTAGAAAAAGAACTGAAACTGAAGCAAAATGGCTGTTACATACCCAAACGCCATTAAAAGCGGGACAACAAGCATGACTAGCAAAGTCTTTTCAGGGCTCACTCCTACTGTCGTCATGCCAGCATATGCAAAAGCAGCAGATACCCCTGCGGCTCCTGAAATAAAACACAAAAAAGAGCTACAGCTTTGCATAAGGAGCAAATTGTGTTTGGGGTACAGAGGAAAATTAAGCTTCGGTAGCACCAATGGCAATATATCTATAGTCAATTTAGCAGTTATCATTATCTATATTACATCGAAAACACATTCAAGATTCTAGAGCCGAGCAAAATCTAAGAAAAAAGCGAGCGATGCATACAGTAGTATCCCAGTATAAGAGCGATTAACGTTTCAATAAACGAAATTGGAACTATAGCTTAGAGCTGCACGAAAAAGATTAAGCAGACTTAGACCCCCCCCTCTCCCCCTTCACATGAGAAATTTCACGCCGGTCTGAAACTCAGACCAGCCCCAGCCTTTAAAGTACTCATGTGAGAAAGGGCAAAATAAAACTCAGGTCGACCTGAATTCGATTCAGTTGTTCAGGTCGGTCTAAAATATCACGTCGACTTGAAATCCACATGTGAGCAGAAATCTTTTAAAATCGGGGCAAAATGAAATTCAAAGAGAAAAATAAATTGCTATCTGAGATGCAAAGTAAAATTCTGCGACTCATGCTTGATGAATTCGGTGCCATTTGACTATCGATTTGACCACAACTGGTATCTGCATAAAGCACGCCTTTTTCCTCATGAGCAAGAATGATATCCTCACGAAGATTGATTACTTGAGACTTTCGTTCAAGAAACACAATATAATGAAGTTGCAAATCGAGACCAAAAAACCAACATAAATTTAAATACCTAATGTAAAATGAAACTAGTTCGTTAGTTATTTGGCGTCATGTTTGTTTTGATTTGAATTCCCGATAAATGCACTTGTGCAATACCCTGCCGCTTTGTCAAGCCGGTTTTTAAAATATTCATGTGAGAGGGGCCTAACAGCATTTCTCTCAAGAAGTTGCTCAGGTGTTCTAAAGTGTAATATCTAAATTCATACAAAGGTGTTGACAAAAAGTGTAAATTTTGTAGCTTGAGGCAGCAGATTTTTGTAGAGGGAATGATAAATGAAAGACAGAAAAAAGGCTTGAAAGGTGAAAAAAATAAAACCGACCTGTACCAGCAGACCACGAGGATACGGTATTACTAGAAAGAGGAAGACAATTTTTATGATTGATACAGCACAGAAAAATGGTATTGCTGTAAAGAAGCTTTGTTTGAAAAAGATGTTTAAAAAATATATTTCATTTCAATTATATTTTGTAAATTATAGCTATATTTTAAATATAAATTATTGATTCAAAAAAATTAAAAAATAAACAATATTCTAGTCACCACCTTGTTTTAATTTCCAAAAGACCTTTAATGTTTGAACTGTTTATATCGATATAAGAACGGCTAGATTCTCAAAAATCATACTATTAGGGACATAAACGTGAACTTTAAATAGCTACAAGAGGTGTAGAAACCCAAAAGGTTCCCAGTCGAAATATAACTTTAAAGCTCTCTTATTTCCTTTAAAAAGATTTTTATTTTCCATATATGGTGGTATAAAGCAAAAATTAAAGGAACTAATGAATAATACAAAATGAGCAGATATTAAATTGCATGGTTGATTATTTTTCATGGTGAGTATTATTTAAAGTCATCAGGTTACCTGTGAAAATGCGCAGTTAAACTTAGAAAAGTTATTTCTCCAAATCCACAACTGATACTTGCAAATACAACACCTAAAAGATAAGATTTTGTAGATTTAAGCATAATTGATATATTGGTACAATGTTACCATTATTAACTGTTCAAACGCACAAACATTCAAGAATCGACACCACCGTTACAGACCCCTATAATTATTACATATAACTGGGTTTTCATTTTGTATTACTCATGACTAATATTTGGTAGGTTGAATAATGGGATGGATTGGCAAATAATGGTCTATTGATCTTGAAGTCCTTGCATATGGGTGTAGGTGGGCTACAAGAGCTCCATGAGCTCCGACTGATAAATGCCCCCAAACTAGCTTTTTAGATTCAACGGCATCTTTGACATTTTAAGAGAATTGCAAGAGAAAAAAATATAATTTTATCAACAGTAATTCTGTCAAGAATATACAGTCATGCAAGGACACACAGTCATGTAAGAATATACCTGAAACATGCAAGAATAAAAAAAATGGGAATCGCAATGCAGTGAGGGGTAAAAGTATAGAAAACAGACAAGAGAATTAAACAAACAAGATGGAAATTTCTTGCTGTTCTTGCTCATAAGGGGAAAGACTTGAGAAATTAGAAAATAAAACGGTTAGAAAAAAGGGCTACCAAATAAAACGGTTAGGAAACGGTTTATCAAAACAGTTGAATACCAACACAAGTTCCATTAGTCTTGAAAAAAGAAAATTGCAACTGAGAAAGAAGGAAAGAGTACTTTCTTCGGAAAGTGGAGTTGAATTAAAATACAAATAAAGGCCTGGCCATAAGAATTTTAGCAGAGAGTAGTAAACAGCCCTCCTAGTAATTTGAAGGGAGCTCGGAGGAGAGCAAGAGCTATAGCCCTCCTCAATGGCAAGGCCTGCATATGTGAATGGATCAACTAGTTCTTCAAAATGGTAACTAGCAATCCGAATAAAAATAGCTCTTAGGGTTTAATCGGAGAGAAAAAATAGAAGCCGATATGCAACAGCTTTGCAAAGAACTGCTTCGGGCCTTGACTTAACCAGCATCGAACACAAACAATCGGAATATTTTCTGTAGAATAAAAAGCATTAAAATACTGAAGCTTAAGAAATTCTTACCTAGAATAGAAAGGAAAACATTTTTGAAAAGTGCAACGAGGAGGAAGCTCCCAAAAGCAAACAGGACGACGGACGCAACTCGGAAACTGAAAATTGGAAGAAAATGAGCTGATTTATCCCGCGTACTGGATACTCATTCAAACAGTACTCCTTATGGTATTAGGAGATCTTCTTTAACGAGTACACTGGTAATATAACGCAAAAATCAAAATATGATATGAGGCCCAGTTTGGTATCAAGTCAAAGCTCTAATCAACATTTTCCTTTCAGATAACGAAAATAAAGAGCCCTGCTCGACAATATACTAATCGCTTCTTTGATAGGTTTGTGGGGTAAAGATCATTTTGGCAAATAAATCGTAAGAATAATTGTGGTATGTGACTTTGACAACCCCCTCCCCGACAGTTCTCATGTTCCCTTAAAAACAGCGGGTTCCCTCGTTCTACTAAATAACCTCTTGGAATGCCTCACTATATAGTCATTAGAGTGTAAATCCTATTTCGTTGGCTGGTCAGCGAAATCGCCTGGAAATAGGTAGAGAAGATACACTATTGGTTCCAACCATCCCTTAGGAGATTTTGCGTTTCACTCCAACTCGTCAGCTAGATACACCACCAATAAGGAGCTAATTATTCATTGAAGAGACAAATGTAATTTGATACTGATTGAAAGAATGTCCAGGTGGCACTTATTGGCAAGTGTGGAAACTGTTTTAGTGATAATGAAATGCAGCTGCCTAATAGTCAACTTGATCAGACATAATCAGTCAAGAATATCAAATGATTTTAATGCGCCAAAATATGTACAAAAGTCTGCTGATCTGTCTGCTTGGTTAACCCTTAGTTGACTTTTTATGAGGCATAAATATGACGTAAAATACATCTGGGTAGATGTTGAATGTAACTGCAACCAGGCCGTCGCTAAGCACTTTCACTTAGAGGGGTACCAGTCACCAATTTGCCGACAAAATAGGGCGTGGCATAAGATATTTCAATGTGGGGGTGTGGCATTTTGACGCAATTGATTTTGTTTATCAAAGAGGATGTTCTCGTTAGTCAATCATCGCTTCAATTTGCGTAACTATACTTTTAGAAAATTTGCCGACAAGAATTTTCTAGGGGGGGGGGATGCCGCACCCCCCACACCCTCCCGCTAGCGACGGCCCTGATTGCAACCTGAGTAGCATACAATTACATCTACCCCAGCCTCATCCAATACTGAAGCGTATTATCTATCTAAACAGCATACTTCCATTGAAGTGAAGGCAGGGAGATGCAAAACAAATGTCCTGGATTGTAGATTGGAGGCAACACTTACTTATAACTGATTGATTGCATAAAGAATGGAGCTGTCCACTTGATGAGTAATGTTGGCAGAATGTCAGCTAACAGGATGATCTATGAAAAAAATTAACTGTCTTCAAATGTTGAACAACTTATTACAAAGTTACTGCAGTGGTGTCTGCAGGGAGATTTCAATTCTTTAAACTAAATGGTTTGTGGTGGAGAGACAAGAATAGTCTAGAGAATAAACAAATAAAGATGAAGGATTGAATAAATGAAGTAACTTGAATTCAATTGAAAATAACGAGCATTAATTAAACCAACTCATGGTAAGCATCTTACCCCAGTGGAGTGGGGGTTACAATGATATCCTTTTGTCATATCATCCTGCAAACACAAAGAAAAGAAAATTTCATAATCATTAATTGCGATAAAAAAATGACAAAAATGACTTTACTGATAAGAATTAATATTGTAGCCAGTCAAGCTATCAATTTGAGGATTCAATTGGTAATTGCAATAAAAAAATGAAAAAAATGACTTTACTAAAAAGAATTAATATTGTAGCCAGTCAAGCTATCAATTTGAGGATTCAATTTGTAATTGCAATACAAAAATGAAAAAAATGACTTTACTAATAAGAATTAATATTGTAGCCAGTCAAGCTATCAATTTGAGGATTCAAACAATTACTGCCATGAGGCACAAGCACAGAATTAAATTAACAATTTGTTGTTTTTTCTCTAGAAAGGATTTAAACTTCAATATTGAGAGGAAATGCAAAATTTTGTCATAAGATAACTCAGTGTCAGGGAACGATGTTGTACGCAGGCCAAAAAAAGGGTATATTTTTGCCTGTGAAATGTTCCGTGGGCATTGTATTCATCAAACACATTTTCGTGAGTAAGTACAGCTAATGCTCAAAAATTTTGAAAATTAATATGCCAAGTTTGCAACAATTTTGCTAAAGTTGATGGATCAAAAATTAACTTTGGACTCAAGGCAAAGGGGTCCTTAGCAAGCTGTTGTGACCTCACACAAAGTATGCTGGTGGAAAAGGTAATAAGCACAAAGGGTTGTAATTTTTATAGAGACAATTTTGGCTTGGTGGAATTAGGAAGACAATTTTACTTTGTGGACATTCTGGCAGCTGTATGAGCTAGCTTTTTGTGATAATAGTTGAACTGACTTTACGATAATAAGAAATATTTTTGTTATTATACTTTATAAGCCCAGGCTTTATACTCTTTGACATCTAAATCCTGCCAATTTTTGGCCCCTAATATTGTCCTCCCCATAATTTTCTAAGAAGATTTTTTGGTTATTGGTTAGTGTTTCCACCCATGTGCTCTATATATAGTTCTCAGTATAACTTTTAATTAGTCATTATCAATACCTATATAGACACTGGTTAGCTCCTACTAGGGACTGATGTTTAATGGTCTGCTTTTTCCAGCATTTTCAGTGTCACCTCAGAAAGCCATAACTTTATCAATATATAGTTTCCATATGCTACTATCCCGGGATTTTCTGTGATAACCGTTTTTCTGTGACTGACTCCCCAGGCTAGAATCATCCCTGAACTTGTACCTTGCTTTATAGTACCATACAAAGTTTTCCAAATATTTTATTGAATACAAAACAGAGCAGCAATCAAATTACCTTCTTTTGGCCTAACTGTCTAGCCAGAATATCAAATGCTGCACTCAACATAACAACATATGCAAAATTGTTTGTGAGACCAAGAATCCTGAAAAGAAAAAAAACGTTGATTTGTGTAATCATATTGAAGCATTTGCAAAATGGATACATGTACACAAACTATGACTTGGCGAGTCTAAATAAGAAAGGCTTTGACAGTACCTACATTAATGAAGGTCAAAGACAGGCAGGAACATTGCAAAATATGCAAAGAAGTCTAATACAATAAACAATAAAAGATAGGTAACCACTAATGCAAATATTTCTGTTGAAATGTGAAGGATTAGCAGTTAAAGTTTTCAAACAAAAACAAAAACCATTCAAAGTACCCAAACTACTCTAATGTTACACTTACAAAGCAGATGGGTATAAATTTTCCCTTTATTTTAAGTTAGTCACGTTAGGGAGAGGTTAGGGAAAAGGGCTAAGAAGAGTTGTAGGTGATATCAAGTATGTTCATTTTACTTTTGAAAAAAGACAAATTATGTGAATCTTGAAAGTGTTCCAATGTTGACAAGCTCTGGGAAGGACATGAATTTGAGAAGGAGAATTGGAGAAGGTGAGCATGCAAAGAGCTTTTGATGTTTCTGAAATTTATCACAACAGGAGATCAGGGGTTATATCTGTGATCACTTGAGAGCAATGCATATGGAATAATCAGTAAAATATGGATAGGCCAGCAACACAACGGAAAAGACTGGGGAAACTTTTCAAGGATAGTGTTGTTGATGAGGCAAATTACTTTAAATTGGATTTAGCCCAGAGGACAATGCCAATTAAGAGGAGTGCCATAACAAATATGAGAGGAGTTTCCAAAGAAGAATAAACTTGAGATTTGTAAATTGACATTGCTACCTTGAGGAGTTTTGGATGAGAATGCAATGTTTCTACTTTTCTGTATATAAGTTTTTCAGCTTGTCATAAAATTCTCAATTCTTACTTTTCCATTAAGCCAATCAATATCTCAACTGTAAAAATATGATAAACAGTATATTTACCAAAATCCAGCATGGTTTCTCCATTTTTCCTTTACAGGACCTGAAATAACAAGCAATGTTTATACTGAGAAGCATGCAAAAATAAATTATCAAAAATTAAATTATTGAAGAAGTTTCTTGCAGAAATCTACAGGAGTGTACATTCCATGCCTTTGAGGATAGAGCATCGTGCGTCCTGGGTATGACTTTAAACTAAATCAGCACCACCTCTAGTTCACAATGGCCACATGTGGTGGTTGTTCTGACCCCCCTACTTCTAAACAACTTTTAGAAAAGACGCAATTAACTAAAAGCACTCTTTGAACTAAAAGCCTCTTTCCAGACATAAAACCAAGAAAAAATGCAAAAGGCACAGTAGTAGAAATGTATCTACACCCACAAGTAGCTGAGACTTTTAAAAGATTGGGTGACGACAGGAGACCTGAGGATGAAACCAACATCATATAACACAGTAATTTTGTACAGACAATACAATGGTATTCTAGGCTCTTGTAACTCTCA
Source organism: Rhopilema esculentum (assembly GCF_013076305.1). The sequence continues at coordinate 6,714,485 of NW_027019640.1, forward strand.
TTCTTTTTTATTTGAAGATTTGATTTGAAGAACTTAAGAGTGAAGAAACTGAATTATCAAAAACATACACCCCACTTATAAACTGTGACCTCAAGTAAACATGTTTCCCCTTATCAAAAAAATTAGCTGCATAGGAATACTGAAGCCAAATTGTTTCCACTTATTCTTTTTTAGTTGTGCAGCTAAAAGTATGACATCAAAAAGAGAAAACAATGTTTCAGTGTTCTCTTATCAAACAGGCTGGGAAGCTCTAAGCTTAGCAATAACAGCACATGAAGAAGAATGGGTCTCTGGATCAGAAAGAGCACGTAAATATAAAATACATTAAAACATCTAATTATAAGAACCTTAATGAAAACATAGTAGAAATGCAGATTGATAAATGAAATCATAATAACTGAGTTAGGCTAAAGAAGTGTTAAAACAAAGAAAGCTAAAATCTTATAAAGATAGTTACTGAGAAGATATCATTGTAGCTTTTTAAAAAACCTTTTCAAGTAAAACACCCCTTTTATTATCCCTGTAATTCCATACCTGCTATTGGCTTCTCTTCTTCGTTTTCTACTGAATCACATAAATCTTCTTTACATAAATCATTTCTTAATACTTCATAAGCCTGGTCTCCATAATTTACTGTTTTCATCTTCCTATAAGGATAACAACTAAATGATCAACTACATAAAATAATTTTACCAGGGCTAATAACCTTAACTACTGTATTAGAGATGGAGGGCAAAAGGGAGTCTAGCCCACATATCTATACATAGGCACAAACTTGGTACGGTACCTGGGTACAGTACATGCCTGCTGCCTTTCATATGTTTAAAGTTTTTCTTAAAAGCAAAGGTATGAATTGTAGCTCAAAATAAAGCCTTTTTGGAGCTTGGACGGATATGCTTTTCAAGGTCAAAGTCCTCAAATCATAGTCCTTTACACATGAAGCAAGAATACAATGCACTATTTACTCCCCATGCTTGCCTGCAATTAAAAGTACTTTTCTCCTACAACTGTTGAGTCTTGGGGCTCAAAAATGATAAACAAGGGTTCTGCAATAAGGATGGGTTTATTTTTTTCAAATAAAAATGCAGGGGCCATGTTTTTGCCAGACTAGGGTATTTATGAATATCTAATGAAGATAAGGATCAGCTGTCTATGATCTTGGAAAAATGATGTTGAGATTGTTTACCCCCTCCCAATCTGCTTTTAAAAAACATATGTTCCAGCTTTCAAAAAGGGGAAGGGGAAGAGGGTATGTGTTTCTTGTTTTGTCTCAATAGCTCTGTCCAAGATTGTAAAAAAAACGATTTTTGATGTGGTGATGGGTTTGGTAAGACCCCAAATTTTGGCCAAATTTGCAACAAGTGTTAAGAAATGTGCATTTGACCCAAATGCTGGCAAGCCCAGACTTCTTCCTTAGGGGGCACACATCCTGTTTGAATGATGGAAAACAGTTCAATAAACTGTTGGTAAATTGCTAGCCTTGCATGCATTTAAAGCATATATTGAAAATCAGAGAACTATACATGACCTTCTTACCACACCAGTATGAATTCCATGGCAGCTGCACTCCGAGAAATTTTTGTAAAACAACGGGTGCACTCTTGCACACCCAGAAGATGGGACATGTAGCTCAAATTAAGGTTTTTTCAAATATGGCACAGTGACTTTCTAAATTTGTTCGCAACTGAGATTGGAAACAGTGTGTCATTCTAAATTTAGTTCTTTATTTCTTTCGTCCAGAATACATTAATATATAACATAGAACACATTAGATAAAATACATGTCATTTCATGTTGGAAAATATCAACATGAATAGATTGACTCTCGACTTTTTAATCTGACAGGATTTTGCAGGTTACATTGTCATATTGACAATTCAAATTTTGGAAACTTTTTGTCTTTTCTAAATCTTTGCTTGCACAATTTATTTTGCCTTGATGTACAGAAACATACTGTTAGATTGTCACTGCAAAAAGGGCTGTGATTGGCTACCGATCAAAAGGCATCTTGGATGAATATCAAAGCTACAGTCTCAAGTTATCGAGTTGGTTGTTTTGAAAAATACTAGGCCAAACAAATTTCATTTCATTTTTGGTGAAGCTATTTTGAAACTCGACCTAGGGCCTACTGGGCTGAAAATAATCTTCTCACAAGCATTTCAAGAACAAACAACATTACAGAGGCAAATAGATACTTAGCTAACCATTAATATAATATTCACTAACCTTTTATTGAATGCGGTTTAATTTTTCAGCTTCATCTGCATATATTTGCATCGGTACAAGCAAAGGGTACAAGCAAAATTTGTCCAGTCTCCTTTGCATAACCTCGAATTGACTTTATTACAATGTACAACAACAACATACAACAAAACTACGCCTTTCAAAACTGCAATCGCAGGTAACAGGTTCAATAGATCAATACCGTACACCCTCGATTTAGCCCCGAGGGGACTAATTTATTTTTAATATTTTTGGATGTTAATCGAGGGGGCTTATTCGGGGGCTTTTTCGAGGGAGGGGGGCTTTTTGAGGGATGGGGCAATTCGAAGATTTTTGGTACCTCAGAATACCGTAATTTCTGTTCTTAGAGAAAGTTTTGAATTGTAATTGTAATTCATATGGCTGTCTTGTTGGTTTTGCCCTTCATGGTAGCACTTCCCAAGATATCCAGGATTTTTTTTAGGTCACCTTTACCAACAAACAGCGCAAATTTTATTCATGGGGAAAGCCCTTGGTTTAGTTTTGGCTACCTAAAGGCAGTTTCAAAATCATTAAATTATTTCACAAAAATGCATTGCAAAATATCGCCCCTCCCCCGACATTTTCTTGTCAAATTTAGACGAAGTACAAAACTGCACCCACCTCTTTGCGCCGCTGTTTTGGGTCTCTGTTATTATAAAAGGGGGCACAAACAAAATTCTCCAAAAAGATAGGAATTAATTTTGAAGTATTTCTAAGAAAAAGATATTTTAAGAAAAACTTGAAAAATTCGCTTCCTGATGAACCTGGCCAATGAGCAAGGTTTTCTTTAAGCGTCATAAATCATATCGGTATAAGAAAGGCTACCCTGGGTACCAGACTCACACTATATATGAAATAAAATAGAGAGTCTGGTCTAGTGCGCCCCATTCTCGTTCTGGTGTGCTTATATTAACCAATCAGGAGCGAGTGTACAGATTTCTGTACGTTCAAAGGTCACAGCGAAACAATAAACTTAGCTCTGGTGTAAAACATTGAACAGAACACAACATAAATAAATGCTAGCGACTGTAACGATTTAGTTTGAAGATGCTGTTAAAACTGTACTCAAAGAATATTTTCCGCATGTTGTGGAACTTAACACAGAACAACATTGAAAGCCTTGTTTGTAGAGAGAAGAGACACCTTCGCCATGTTGCCAACTGACTTTGGAAAGTCTCTGATATTTCAGGCAGTGCCTCTCATTGCAAAGAAATTAGGCCTTGTAGTGAAATGCAGTAAATAAGAAACACCGCAAGGCGCCGAGAACAAACAACAACAAACACAAGTAAATCAGTTATGGCTAATATTTTCCCCGGCATACGGGGCTTCGCTTGTCATATTGGCCATATTTGCTGTGGCGAACTTCCAACGTGATGATTCTAACCACCGCGGTGTCCAAGCGCGCTGCCTTCACAGTGAGGAAGTAGACTGAAAGTACACTTAATTTATGTGGAAAATTACAAAAGTCTTATTTTAAGTTGTATGCTAAATTTAACAATGATTAACATTTAGTAACTGCATTGTGCTAACTTTAATTTCATGCTTCGCATATGCTTTTTGCTGCCAAGGCGTTTTACACCTGATTTGATTGGAATCTTGAGGCAGAAAAGTCTGTTATCACTGTATTAATAATGTCAACTTTACAGAACTATATAAAATACATTGGCTTTAAGATTTCCCAAAACTCCTCCGACTACTGAGTATCTTTGTTATTTATCCGACAGTCTTGTTTCACAGGCCTAGTCTGTTAAATAGACTTCAGTTCTTTCAAGTAAGTTCACCCGAACGAGAATGGGGCGCACTAGACCAGACTCTCTATTATTTTATATAGTGAGTTTGGTACCCAGGGTAAAGAAAGGCACACTATTTATCATGATGCCAAATGAACCCTTTCTTTAGCTTTGTAATCTCATATCAAATATTATATATATCACCATGTCGTATGTAATAATGATATTATGCATTATTAAGGCAATCTTAACAGGGAACGAGAAAAAATGCTTCATCGTTGTAGTTAAATAGCTACAGTTTCATTTTCATCTAGCAATACGAGGTACTGATGAGTGAATACGGACAATTGAAAGGATTTGTATTGGTCTCCAGTTGAAAATAATTTCACTCTCTGAAAACAATCTAATTTTAGCCAATCTGGCAAATATCATTAACAAAAATAATATCTAAAGATAAAATACGAATCTAGGCAATTACTTTGGGCTGAATCTTTCAAGTTTTCCATACAACTCGATTCAGAAAATTCTATAGGTAGCTAGCGTCAGCTTCAATGTTTACAGCCGGACTCCTCTCCGAACTCTCTCAACATTTCAACTGCATATGCAATCGTTGTAAATAAATGCAACTATTTCGCTGTTCAGCTGCTAAATGATGCCAGGCAATTGAAATATCTAAAACATCTAAATAACATCCAAGTCCATCACACTTCCGTGGCAAGCTCTGTTTTCATCTTCGCATCAAGCGGATCTTCAAAGTCGGCCTCAACTGATGAAGCTGCAGCGTAGCTTCCTGCAATGTTGAGGTGCACCAGTATCTGAAGGCCAATAGTCGTCTCACCAGATTTCACGGGCTTTTTCTCGGTCTCAGAAGGCCGTGGAATGGATGCAGTTATCACTTTGTATTCAAACGACATTTTGAATATGCACTAGAAAATGACAAAAGATACAAATTGTTAATTGAACCAAGTCACTTTTTGCAAAAAACAGAACCCTTATAATCCCAGTTACAAAGTCGTTACGGAAGAGTTGGTTAGGTATGCAGAAAAAGGTATGCTTAACTTATGCGACCATTCCAAGTCATTTTTATTCAAGCCAGCCATGAGAAATGTGTAACAAATCTGATAACTCTATTCTATGATATAATCTACTGTGATAATTTTAGCGATTCACTCAATCAGGCCAAAACTTTTGGGTCAAAATTCACTTCACTGTAGCACGTTCTTATAAACACAAAATATTAGATTAATATATTTCGGGCTATCAATCTTCTTATCACTAGTTATTGAAATAATCATGAGGTCAAGCAGTTTAGACATGACCGGCCTATGTTTGCAAAACTATTCAATTAACCAGTTTTATCTAACTCACATATGCAATTTTTACTGGAAATTATCGTCTAATGGAAAATGGTACTATGTCTGTCGCCTTTATGAATGGTTTTTGCTGGCACAATTACTTTTTAGCTCATTTATATCAATTGCCGACTTTAGTGAGTTTTCTAGTACAAAGCTTTGGTCACAGAAGTATAAATCTAGAACCAAATAACTTGCTCTTTTCTTGGAGCCGTCTGTTGTTGGGAGAAGACCGTTATTACTGTTGCGTCCGTCGTATGTGTCTGCTTTTTAATGTACTAATACAATCTCACAGTACAAAGTGTTGGTTTTGAATTGCCTTCACATTTGTTCTAGTCATTTATCAACACCTTAAGTCCATCAGGTTTAATTCATCTCAGTGATGTAATTATAACAATCAAGAGAAAGGATTTTCATAACATTAGAAAGAGTCCGTAAAATAAAGTGTTGTAAGCCCATTGCTATAATATTAAAACTTTGACGGTTTAAACGTGATATTTCTAAATCTCAAAACGTAAGTAAAAAAATAGAAAAAGAACTGTTTATTAATCATTTTGCTTCATTATTTAAAACATTAATTACTAAGATTATGAAACAGGTACTGTTATAAAGTAGCTAAAAAATAAAAGACTAGAGCCCAGACTCTTCTATCGTGGTTTAAGGTCAGATTGAGTTTTGTTTCGTTACTATCGCTGTGATGGCCTAAGCACGCGTGTCGTTTCCTCGAGTAATTCTGTAACCGGTTCATAAAGTTCATAGCTACCTTTGTTCCTTCGCTGGGAGAATTCAATGGTTTAACTCGTGCATAAAACCAAACTTTATTTGCCTGTCTTGACTGGATTACTCTACAAATAAAATACAGTTTAGTTGCAAAAGATTCGTAGTTTGCGATGCAGAATGCAAGAAGGTTATAGTAGAAAGACTTCTTAGGAGTAGAAGACTGAAATAGAAAGGAGTATGTAATACCATAAAAATTGGTCATTTGGCAAACATATGAAAAAAGAATTACAAAGTACATAAGAATCTGTCAATTTATTATTAGTGAAATGATCAAATTGATGTCCTGTATCTGAAACAGGAGCAAAATGTACCAAAAGTCGCCAACCAGAGTAGAAAAAACGGTCAGAATACCGTTTTGGGAAGTATAGCTACCTTAGAAATCCTTACGCATACAAAATCATCAATGTATCAACTGGTAAATCACAATATTAGGCCTATCGTTTAAGGAATCTTCTATCGAAATGTGTCGCGCTAAGAGAATTAGCTACAAAGTGATGAAATGAAAGTCTTAATTTGACTTGCACTGAAGGACGGCGATTGGTGAGTCAGTATAATCATGTAACGAAAAAAATGAGCGTGCTAAGCTCCAGAAAGACAGAAAATATATAAAGGATTATATATGAAATTTAAAGGTGAACTGACACGCAAAATTAACTTGATCTCTATTGAAAGTCTATCTGGTCAAAACAATCAGGGCGTTTTCAGTTTTTGAAAATTAAGCACCGTTTGCGAGTTTTTGAGCGCTAAAGTTCATCACCGACAACCTTCCGATTAACTGCGAGTTCGTCCGAGCTTTGTCAAATCCGTGACGTCACAAACACCACATTAGAATCACAGAATACACTTGCGCCACTTGGAACTGGAAGCCTTTTCTGACTTTGGTTGGATCGACTTGATTTTGCGAAAGAGGATCGATCGATACGTTGAAAATGGATTCAGACTCCGATACAGAATTCAGTTATCCTGATTTACAACAACAGGCAACGATTCGCCCTTATATGTTTGAGCCCCTACCGCGGTCACAAAGAGATGCAGCTTGTGGGCCTAGTCAAAGTGACAACACCGAGGATATGGAGGATGAGGATGATGTAAATACCGATAGGATAGGACACACAGAATGGTAATTAGATTTTTACTTCTGCTTTTAAAAGCTGAGCTAGTATTACCATCAGTAAATGCAAATTTTTGTTAACTAAGATAATCACGAGACACTACAATATTGAAGATCGCTATTTGTACAAAATATAGAGACTTGCCTTGAATGATAGTGTCTACCTGCCGAAACAGTAAACCCATGCTTTCCTGACTGATTCAGGTGTCAGTGTGGCAAATGTTTGCCAATGCGAAAAGGAAGGGAGAGTGTCTGCTGCTTGGAGATAGTCGAAGTAAAAAAACGAACCGGAAGACTTACATGCATAACAGACCACGATGGCTTCAAGTCACTATGCCTTGATCATCATGTCGTAGAGGATGCGATTTATCAGTATGTGGGTGAGGTGGGAGGCTATGTCGACGATACTCCCGCTTTTGAGTAAGTTTTTATGATTTCTGGGTCTTAAATTTTCTCATTTTTTTCGTTATGGAGAAAGTGTTTTAATAACTTTGCGAAACAATATTGAGTAAAACAATCTGAATGATCAGTTTTGGACCTGCTTTTTTGAAAAGCTGACTCGCGTCTCCAATGAACCCAGTCGCATTAAAATTTTTGATGCATGTTTGGCAGATTTTTTTTCTTTGGATTGTGATTTTTGCAGATATTTTCTTCTAGGGGTTTTTATGAAAACTTTTAGACCAAGCCCCCTCCTAGCATTTCCATATTAAACTGTTATCTTGATTTATGCCAGTATCTTATTTTTTTGTTGCTTTCCAGACTTTTTAGGCATGTAGCTTATCGCCAGTTTGTCAGGTGGATTTGGCGGCGGCTAGGAAAGCATGTAAGGAAAGTCATTCCTTCTTGTTCGGTGGCAAAGATTAGAGCCAAGTTTCCATCTGAAACATATACGGGGTTCAAGTTATTTGGAATTGATCACTGATTATATCAGGTAAATAAAGCAGCATATTTTGAGTATATGTGTATTAGCCTTGGACCACATACATTACATTATATTTCCATTTGGATATATATAGTTTTCTTCCTGTAGGGTTTTTTCATATGAAAATAGTAATAATTGTGTTCCCTTGTTACCGAATATACATTTCTACATCATCTAGATATACATTTCTATATCATTACCGAAAAATCCCTAAATTTTTAATTTCTTTACTTCTCTAGCATTTGCATTATTTGCCTTTTTTCTTTTTCTATGTAGAGGTTTTTTGTTTTGAACTTGGTTGTTTTGTTCCTCTGTATGCCCTGCACAAGATGTCTTTGAAAAACGGGAGATATGCTGACTCACAAGCTCTGGCTTTGATACCTTTTTATGGCCAGCAGAAAGAGGATCTGGACTTTTGATCAAGTCATGACAATCACCTGCTTGTGCATATGTCATTAGCTCTTTTCTTCTTTCAACTGCCTTCTCCATAATGATCTTTGCATACTCTAAAAAGTTTGAAAATGACACATCAAATCAAATGAGCAGGTAAAAAGGATAAGATGATTATTTTTAGGCACTGCCAACAAGAAAGACTAACCATATGTGCTTTTTGACTTAATTGGTTTAACCACACCAGTTTGTTTGTACTTTATATATGATATTTGCCATCTTTTCTCCCCATCCTTTGTTTCCAATTGCTGTCTGCCAGTATTTTCATTGAAATGAATAGCTGCCAGAAGAACCCTAGAAAATAAAAAGATTATGCTGATCCGTTGTTTACAGTGAAGCACAAACTTTGAAAGACACATACCAGCTCGTTGTTTCGTAGCGACATAGAATATTCCTTTTAATCCTGTATGCCAAATATCACATTATGCATAATAGAATTGCAGGATTATTCGATAGCAGTGTCTTTCTGGTAAAAAAAAGCTATTTAAACCAGGTAAATAACAAGCTTCCTTAAGATATCATTAACCAGGGCTATTATGTCTCATTGATATTTAGGAACCAATAAATGGATAACATGTGCTTGATTGTTACCTTGCTGTCATTGCCTGAAAGTGAAAATGTGTATGCTTTGGGGCAAAGTGGAGAACAATGTTATGGAAAGATTCAAGATGGCTTGTCTGTTCCACAGGTGAAAGCTTAGCTATGTCATTAAGAAGTTGTGTTTTGGTCAATTTGTCTTTCAATTCTTTATATGCAGCTTTTCCTGAAAAAAGAGTATTTGTGTTAATCAATGTTTGTTGTCTCATAAGAAACACAAACACAAATAAAGGCTTTTTAAACATGATCCCATCCAACAAGTTTTTGGCTCGCAAAGTCGTTTATTGTTTATTCTACATTTTTTGTCATGTTTGAAAATTTTTGCATAAGATACCTTTTATCAACCATTCACGCTCCATAGGCCCATGTTCACAGCATTTAAAAAGTTGTCCATCATGTCCTTCGTGCTTATTAATGATGTGGTTGAAAAGAGAAAGCCACTTTTCCTTGATTAGTTGTGGACTATCTTTGCTAGTTGATGCACACCAATATACATGATTTTTTATTGATGGCACCCATTCATTTACCACAGCTGTTGTCCTCTTCTTGCCAATTTCTTCTACCTTTCTTGCAATCGCTGGTAGGAATTTTATATCAGTAATTGAATTTCAAGCATGATTGTCATTTTATTTGGATTAGAATATAGCAGTAAATCAATGTTTCAACTCTTTAAGAAATAATCAATACAATAAAGCAATATTCATTTACAAATGAAGTTATAAATTAAATTTCAGTGGAATGTGTAGATATTTAAACATTTGGCCAACAATTGATATTTTAAAGAGTTGGAGGAGTTTTTACATCTGATTTGTAACATTCATTTATAAATCAGTTGAACCTTTCTGTCTATGAATTTATTTAATGCCAATTGCTATGCAGCAAAGTTACAAAGCAACTCACATTTTGCAACATGGAAGACATCAAAGCGGTGATTCTTGTCTGAATGACATTCTCTCATGTATTTTTTAACTCCAGCATGTCTGTCTGTGACAAGTGTCGAGAAGTTAATACCTGCAGCTTTCACTTCATCCAAGCAACGTTTTAAACCTTCCAGCTCCATGTGATATGAACCACCAACTTCATTGCTCTACACCAATAAAAAGGGAAATCAGTAGACAAAGCATCACATGCTTAGAGTCGAGGGAGGTCATAGTCAATCATTGGAAAAGCTCTTTTGGACTTAAACTGAAACTTTGCTTATAGGTTATACCTAAAGTTGTAAGAATATTTTAGGTCTCATTTCATAGTTACCTGTAGTGTATTAACACTGATTATTTTGTTTGATTCCAGATTCATCAATGAATAGCTCCCATATTTGGCAGTATGACCTGGAGAATCCATTCTGGCATCACCTCCCAGTGTTCTGATACCCTGACTGCTTCTCAAAAGTTGCTGTTGAACAGACTTCCAATGTTCCAAAATTGAGGGAATCAAATACAGTTTTTGGATCCTATGATAAGTCCTCTCTGTGAAGCTTGGTGTTTGCATATTGTGAAAAAGTAGCAATATTTTTGCTGGGGAGCACCCTGACAACAATGTACTTGCAGCAATGACAAAATTTCCAAGTGGCATATCACCAATTAGTGGCTGACTTCTCCATTTTCTTACATGACCTTGCAGACATGATGCTTCAACTTGTACCATTGAGCCCACCAAGGAGGTTGAGATATCAATACAGGGACCAAGACAAACTGAGCAAATTGCGAAAAGCTGCAGGAGACATGACTCAAATACCAGGAACTTTCTTTCAAAGTGAGGTGGAATCTCCTTTTCACATTCAGACTCGGCAGATGAGAAAGATGATGCTTGAGGATCCCAGTTTTCACTTTGTGATCCACTGCTGGTTTCAGATTCTACCTCAGAAAACTCATGGGACTCAGCAAGACCACTGCTCAATTGTGGTGAAACTGTAGATAAAAAATTTTAAAGAGGAACACCATCTCTTAATTATCCTCAGGCATAAATTACTGTCTATTGTGCTCTCAGACTTGAACTACTACCTCCCCCCCCCCTTAAATTTTATCTACATTTAGCCTGTATACTCTCTTTTCTGTTTACCTGCTTTTAGGAAAGTCTGCAAGGAATATTTTTCTTGTATGTTGAATGATCTAATCAGTTGACAACATTTTGACAGAAATTACTCTACAGTTGACAGAATTCAAAATCCAAAAATAATTACAAATAAAAATGTATGACATGAGAGAAACAAATCAAATTTTACCTTCGTTCGCCTGATCTGGTACTCTATGGATACATAAAGGATGCATTTGGCTGTCTGTTTGTATGGCTTT